>CM047522.1:28877048-28879548 GCA_026122265.1 Ammodytes dubius | reverse complement strand
TGAAGAACTCCAGGAGATTGAGCGAAAGGACCCGGTCTTAACGGAAGGTAAGTCAATGCTGGTTTACAGAATATGTGTTGCAATATGCTTTCAAATTAAAATGTTTATTAAAAAAAAAAAAAAAAAAAAAAAAACTTTTAAAACTTTTACATTTTTTTGATTTAAAAAAATAGTTAAAACACAATCTTTATTATTAAATTTTTTAACATCAATTTTAAATTTATATAAATATATATTTTTTGTGCTTTTTCTTGTTTTATTTCTTATTATTTTTCATATATAGCTATAGTATATCAGCAATAAAATATTTTCAATTCTACTTCTTAGGCATGAGCCGTCTTAAGGAGCAGCAGGCGAGGCTAGATGAAATGGCTTCTTCTCTGGACCCGGTCTTAACGGAAGGTAAGTCAATATATATGTGTGCTGGTTTCTTTTTTCTTTTTTGTGAACTAATAAATAATTTATTTTGAATTTAAAAATGTTATAGGCTATTCAATTTAATTCAAGGTATTTATTCAATGTTGGTTTATCAAATATGTGTTGCAATCTGCCTCTTAATTTTAATTAAGAAAAAAAAATCTTCAAATTGCATTTACATTTTTTTATATTTTTACTTTTAATTAATATTATTATTGGGACAGCGCACAATAAAAAGCTAGCAGCAATTTTTAAAAGTCTTCCCAATTTTTTTTCTTTTTTGTGAACTAATAAATTATTTATTTTGATTTTAAAAATGTTATAGGCTATTCAATTTAATTCAAGGCATATTCAATGGTGGTTTATCGAATATGTGTTGCAATATGCTTTTTAATTTTTTTTGGCTTGTTTAATAATTTTTTTTTAAAGTTTGTAGCCAATTTTATCAGTCTACACTAATTTGATTTGTTATTCTGCTCAGTTTTTCTAGTTTTATTTTGTCTTATTTTTCATATACATCCAAAATAGAATATGTTACATTTTATTCAAGGTAACATCAATCCAAATGTAATTTAGGGTATATTCAATGGTGGCTTGCAGCAGTCTACACGAATTAGCTTTTTTTTTTGTGCTTTCTCTTGTTTTATTTTGTCTTATTTTGATTGATTGATTGATTTATATATTTATTTCGTCCATGGATGTCTTCCAACAAAACTCATTTCAACATTCTCACATGTACAATCCATAAAACCATGACGAAAAAGGAGGCAGGATGAAGAATATCTTATATATATCCAAAATAAAATGTATTCTATTTACTTCTAGATAAATTAGATTTTTTTTTGTGCTTTCTCTTGTTTTATTTTGTATTATTTTCCATATATATCCAAGATAAAATGTCGATATATGTCTCAAATAAATATTTTCATTCTACTTCTAGATATGAGTCGTCTTAAAGAGCAGCAGGCGAGGCTAGATGAAATGGCTTCGTCTCTGTTTGCAACAACCGACGACAAAGAATCAGATTCGGACAACGAGGAGGATCTAATGGCCGCTATTTTCCTCGACTACACCAGCCAAACTCCAGTCAACAAAAATCACGAAAAAGTTGATTCAGTTGCAGAGAAAGTCGCGGTAGAGGAGGTAGCAACATCACAGAAATCTCCCCCTACTCAAGAGCAAGTTGTACACGCTTCAAAATCCAAAATCACACCGTCGAAAGTAGAAATTCAAGAAGTCTCTACGCCCGAAATTGACGCCACAATAAAAAAATCAGACGTCGAAAAAATTGCTCAAATAGCTCAAGATACCGAAAAAGTCGTGGAAAAAAACGGCAGAGAAGAAGTTGCAGCAACCGAAATCGGAGCAAAAAGTTGCAGTTGAGAGCAACTCGTCAACACAAGAAGTTGCTGTGGTGAAAGCAGCAGCAACAGTGGTGGTGGCCCCAGTGGAAGAGAAGAAAGCAGAACCAAGCCAGTCCAAGACCCAGTCAGCTACACCGAAGGTTAACACTCCCAAACCCGCTGCTGCTGAGTCCTCCAAGAAACAGACACCAAAGAAGAAGAAGAAGAGGAACGCTAAGAATGCTAGCTAAAGGAATATACTTCACCCATACGGAACCGGCGTTCTATCATTATAAAATCACTATTATAATATAATGAATGAGGTTTTTCTTCCCTCAGTCTTTCCCTCAGTCTTCCCTTGGCCCAGCTGTCCTGTTAATCCTAACCCTACATTTTACCATGTATGATGTGATGTGACACATGGTAAAATGTAGGGTTAAGACAGTGAGACCATAGAACACTCTTTCTGCCTTTTCTCAGGCTAGGATGAACCGATTTCTAAAATGTTTGCATATTTATACTATATAGGATCTCAGAGTTCATACACCTTCATATTTCCACCGTTGAAGTAGGGCTTTAAGGTTTAGGGCTGGGCTGGAGTTATGTGTGTGTGTGTGTGTGTGTTTGTGTGTGTCGTGTTAGTTAAGGATATTAAGTGTGCAGCTGGAATCGAACAATGGTGTGTATCTACGGTGCCCACCATCTCTACCATTGTGTCCTTGAGCAAGACACTTAACCCC
>CM047522.1:28847048-28867048 GCA_026122265.1 Ammodytes dubius | reverse complement strand
AAAAAAAACAACAAAAAAACATATATGCTCCAAATGGCCTGAAACGTGCTCCTAAATACTTTTTGGAAAAATTATTTTCTTAGGACTCAGCACTTAGAGAAATTTTCCAAAATTTTACATGGGGGTCAATGGCAGCTATATGAAGGAAGTGAGCTAGAACTCTAACCTAACCCTACCTAACCCTTAAAACCCTTATCCTAACCCTAACCCTAACCCCTAACCTAATAACCCTAACCCTAACCCTAACCCTTAAACCCCTTATCCTAACCCTATAATTGTTGGTCATGATTTGCACCAACTAGTGGTGTAAAAAAAAAAAAAAAACAACAAAAAAAAACATATATGCTCCAAATGGCCTGAAACGTGCTCCTAAATACTTTTTGGAAAAATTATTTTTTTAGGACTCAGCACTTAGAGAAATTTTCCCCAAAATTTTACATGGGGGTCAATGGCAGCTATATGAAGGAAGTGAGCTAGAACTAAACCCTAACCCTAACCCTAACCCTAAACCCCCTAACTAACCTAAAACCCCTTATCCTAACCCTAACCCTAACCCTAATTCACATAACTCCCTAATTGTTTCACATTCAGGGTCGGACTGAGCCAGGTACTCACCATAATTGTTGTCATGATAGCACAACTAGTGGTGTAAAAAAAAAAAAAACAACAACAAAAAAACATATATGTCAAATGGCTGAAACGTGCTCCTAAATACTTTTTGGAAAAATTATTTTCTTAGGACTCAGCACTTAGAGAAATTTTCCAAATTTTACATGGGGGTCAATGGCAGCTATATGAAGGAAGTGAGCTAGAACTCCTAACCCTAACCTAACCCTAACCTAACCCTAACCCTTAAAACCCCTTATCCTAACCTAACCCTAACCTAACCTAACCCTAATTTTTTCACATTCAGGGTCGGACGAGCCCAGGTACTCACCCATAATTGTTGGTCATGATAGCGCAACTAGTGGTGTAAAAAAAAAAACAACAAAAAACATATATGCTCCAAATGGCCTGAACGTGCTCTAAATCTTTTTGGAAAAATTATTTTCTTAGGACTCAGCACTTAGAGAAATTTTCCAAAATTTTACATGGGGGTCAATGGCAGCTATATGAAGGAAGTGAGCTAGAACTCCTAACCCTAACCTAACCCTAACCTTAAAACCCCCTAACTAACCTAACCCTAACCCTAACCCTAACCCTAATTTCCCACATTCCACCTCACTGGAGCCCAGGTACCACCCATAATTGTTGGTCATGATAGCCCAACTAGTGGTGTAAAAAAAAAAAAAACAAACAACAAAAAAACATATATGCTCCAAATGGCCTGGAAACGTGCTCCTAAATACTTTTTGGAAAAATTATTTTCTTAGGACTCAGCACTTAGAGAAATTTTCCCAAAATTTTACATGGGGGTCAATGGCAGCTATATGAAGGAAGTGAGCTAGAACTCCTAACCCTAACCCTAACCCTAACCCTAACCTCAACCTAACCCTAACCCTAACCCTTAAAACCCCCTTATCCTAACCCTAACCCTAACCCTAACCCTAACCCTAATTGTTTCACATTCAGGGTCGGACTGAGCCCAGGTACTCACCCATAATTGTTGGTCATGATAGCACCAACTAGTGGTGTAAAAAAAAAAAAAAAACAACAAAAAAAACATATATGCTCCAAATGGCCTGAAACGTGCTCCTAAATACTTTTTGGAAAAATTATTTTCTTAGGACTCAGCACTTAGAGAAATTTTCCAAAATTTTACATGGGGGTCAATGGCAGCTATATGAAGGAAGTGAGCTAGAACTCCTAACCCCTAACCCTAACCCATAACCCTAACACCTACCCTTAAAACCCCCTTATCCTAACCCGTAACCCTAACCCTAACCCTAACCCTAATTTTTTCACCATTCAGGGTCGGACTGAGCCCAGGTACTCACCCATAATTGTTGGTCATGATAGCGCCAACTAGTGGTGTAAAAACAAAAAAAAACAACAACAAAAAAACATATATGCTCCAAATGGCCTGAAACGTGCTCCTAAATACTTTTTGGAAAAATTATTTTCTTAGGACTCAGCACTTAGAGAAATTTTCCCAAAATTTTACATGGGGGTCAATGGCAGCTATATGAAGGAAGTGAGAGCTAGAACTCTCTAACCCTAACCCTAACCCTAAAACCTTAAAACCCCCTTATCCTAACCCTAACCTAACCCTAACCCTAACCCTAATTTTTTCACATTCAGGGTCGGACTGAGCCCAGGTACTCACCCATAATTGTTGGTCATGATAGCGCCAACTAGTGGTGTAAAAAAAAAAAAAAACAACAAAAAAACATATATGCTCCAAATGGCCTGAAACGTGCTCCTAAATACTTTTTGGAAAAATTATTTTCTTAGGACTCAGCACTTAGAGAAATTTTCCCAAAATTTTACATGGGGGTCAATGGCAGCTATATGAAGGAAGTGAGCTAGAATCCTAACCCTAACCCTAACCCTAACCCTTAAAACCCCTTATCCTAACCTACCCTAACCCTAACCTAACCCTAACCTAACCCTAACCCTTAAAACCCCCTTATCCTAACCCTAACCCTAACCCTAACCCTAACCCTAACCCTAAAATGGCCTGAAACGTGCTCCTAAATACTTTTTGGAAAAATTATTTTCTTAGGACTCAGCACTTAGAGAAATTTTCCCAAAATTTTACATGGGGGTCAATGGCAGCTATATGAAGGAAGTGAGCTAGAACTCCTAACCCTAACCCTAACCCTAACCCTAACCCTAACCCTAACCCTAACCCTTAAAACCCTCTTATCCTAACCCTAACCCTAACCCTAACCCTAACCCTAACCCTAACCCTAATTGTTTCACATTCAGGGTCGGACTGAGCCCAGGTACTCACACATAATTGTTGGTCATGATAGCACCAACTAGTGGTGTAAAAAAAAAAAAAAACAACAACAAAAAAACATATATGCTCCGAATGGCCTGAAACGTGCTCCTAAATAGATAGATAGATAGATAATCTTTATTACAGACTCTAAGTCCAGATAATACAAAAGAACATAAAACAATACAAACAGCGACGACGACAACAACAACAACAACAATATACAAGGTTGTCTAGCAACCCCCTATTAAAAGACACTTATACCAGTGTTTCCAGAGCAGTGATGTGTAACGTGTGGCACTAAATGCAATGTTCGTCAGTTCCAAAACAATCAGATTTTCTGAGTTATTCAAACGGCAGATGAACTTAAACATGATTTTTCTTAAAACAGATTGAAGAGTGTTAACTCGAGCAGTCACAAACATTTCGGTGGCGCTGGTCCATCTGGGCCGTTTTAACAAAATTCTCAGAGAGTCATTGTATGCCACTTGCAACCTCCGAAAGCTCGCTTTTTTATAATTTGACCACAGATGTGCAGTGTATAACGGTGTGCAATAAGCTTTAAATAGAGTCAGCTTCACATCATCAGAGCAGCAGCCAAACTTCCGTATCAGTACATTTGCTTGCACATATAACATGCAGACTGACGCAGAATGTCCTCATCGTCACTCAGTGTGTCAGTGATCACATGACCAAGATATTTCACCTGACTGCAGGTTTTTAAAACATGACCCGACAGCTTAAAGTCAGGGAAAACCATATGTTTATCCTCATTTGTTCTGGAGATCATAATAACACTCTTTACATCATTATATTTGATGTCATGTTGCTCTCCATACAAGGAACATACATCAAGGAGCTGCTGCAGACCAGCTGAACTTGGACTAAGTAGCACACAGTCATCCGCGTACATGAGATGGTTCACCACTGTACTACCAAACATACAGCCGGTTTTACACATGTTTAACTCTTTTGACAGACTATTCATATAAAAAATTAAATAAAATAGGAGATAAAATGCCCCCCTGTCTGACTCCATTACTGACCTGAAAGGGAGCAGATACACAATTATCCCATTTCACCTGCATAGTTTGGTGAGCATACCAATAAGACAGGATTCTCACTATGTATTTTGGGACGCCCGCTTCACTCAATTTTTTAAATAACTTCCCATGGTTCACGCGGTCAAATGCCTTGGAAGCGTCTAAAAAACACATGAACATGGAAGAGTTTTTTCTTTTGTAGTCACTCAACAATTCTTTTAAAACATACATACACATATCCGTACTATGCTTAGGTTTAAAGCCAAATTGATTTTCTGCAGAAATAATTAATGCTTGGACTCTTTCAAGAAGAATTTTTTCAACAACTTTAGATAAAACACTAGCCAGAGCAATGGGTCTATAATTGTCTGAGCTGCATACCTTTCCTGATTTATCCTTGACAACAGGGACCAGCAGTACCGTCATCATAGAGTGTGGAAGATAGCCATGGACCATGAAGGCAGTGAAGCATAGGGCAAGCAGAGGAGCTAACCTAGAGCTGGCAAATTTCAGATGTTCAGCAGAGATAGAATCCATACCTGTCGATTTATTAACTGATAGGTTTCTGACCACTTCATACACCTCATGGGTCTTGATTGTACTCACACCTTCGACAATATCTACTTGATAGCATTCAGTCGGGACACAATTAAATAATTTAGCATAATGCTGTTGCCAGAGTGCAGCAATTGCATTTGCACCAGAGACTCCATCTACTGTCGATGGTAAGGATGGTTTACAATTATTAACACGCTTTACCTCTTTCCAGAAAGCTTTGCTGTTTTTATCTAAAAGTTTCTTGGCCATGGAGTCAGCTCTCAGAGTTTGCTCGTTTTTACTGATGAAACGTATAGCATATTTATATTTTGCGTTTGTATGCTTCTTGTATTCAAAGATAGGTCCCTGTCTTGGTTTACCAGCCATTGCCCATGATTTAGTAGCTTCACAAGCTTCTGTGTAGAATTCAGCCACATACGTGTTCCAGCCAGGTCTAGCTACCCCCTTCTTTTTTGTTTTAAGAAGAGGCACACTGGCTTTAAGTAGAGCTGTTACAATCTCAATGTACATTGCAGAGATATCCGTTTTATGATTAATGTTAGAACAGTTAGTATCTTTACAGATGAGTGCCGCTCTTGGCAGATATATGTTGCTCAACAGTTGATCAGTGTGAGTAAAATAGGAAGCAATGTCTTCCTCTGAAAGAGAGGGCCAGTCCACATGATCTGGAATAAAACTGTTTGTACATTTTACAGTGTCAGGTATATTATCCCATCTAATAACCATCTTCACAGGAATGTGATCTGAGGTAGATGTGTTATATAAAACTTCCATATGTGCCAAAGAAGTGTGAGCATCAGCTGTTGAGAGACAATGATCTAACCAGGATGTGGTGTGCCATGCCTCACTTATATATGTGTAGCAAAATACTTTTTGGAAAAATTATTTTCTTAGGACTCAGCACTTAGAGAAATTTTCCCAAAATTTTACATGGGGGTCAATGGCATCTATATGAAGGAAGTGAGCTAGAACTCCTAACCCTAACCCTAACCCTAACCCTAACCCTAACCCTAACCCTAACCCTAACCCTTAAAACCCCCTTATCCTAACCCTACCCTAACCCTAACCCTAACCCTAATTTTTCACATTCAGGGTCGGACTGAGCCCAGGTACTCACCCATAATTGTTGGTCATGATAGCGCCAACTAGTGGTGTAAAAAAAAAACAACAACAACAAAAAAACATATATGCTCCAAATGGCCTGAAACGTGCTCCTAAATACTTTTTGGAAAAATTTTTTCTTAGGACTCAGCACTTAGAGAAATTTTCCCAAAATTTTACATGGGGGTCAATGGCAGCTATATGAAGGAAGTGAGCTAGAACTCCTAACCCTAACCCTAACCCTAACCCTAACCCTTAAAACCCCCTTATCCTAACCCTAACCCTAACCCTAACCCTAACCCTAATTTTTTCACATTCAGGGTCGGACTGAGCCCAGGTACTCACACATAATTGTTGGTCATGATAGGACCAACTAGTGGTGTAAAAAAAAAAAAAAACAACAACAAAAAAACATATATGCTCCAAATGGCCTGAAACGTGCTCCTAAATACTTTTTGGAAAAATTATTTTCTTAGGACTCAGCACTTAGAGAAATTTTCCCAAAATTTTACATGGGGGTCAATGGCAGCTATATGAAGGAAGTGAGCTAGAACTCCTAACCCTAACCTTAACCCTAACCCTAACCCTAACCCTAACCCTAACCCTAACCCTAACCCTAACCCTTAAAACCCCCTTATCCTAACCCTAACCCTAACCCTAACCCTAATGTTTTCACATTCAGGGTCGGACTGAGCCCAGGTACTCACCCATAATTGCTGGTCATGATAGCACCAACTAGTGTTGTAAAAAAACAAAAAAACACATATGCTCCAAATGGCCTGAAACGTGCTCCTAAATACTTTTTGGAAAAATTATTTTCTTAGGACTCAGCACTTAGAGAAAATTTTCCCAAAATTTTACATGGGGGTCAATGGCAGCTATATGAAGGAAGTGAGCTAGAACTACCTAACCCTAACCCTAACCCTAACCCCTAAACCCTAACCCTAACCTAACCCTAACCCTAACCCTTTAACCCTTACCCTAATCCCTAAAACCTAACCCTAACCCTAACCACCCTAACCCTAACCCTAAAACCCCCTTATCCTAACCCTAACCCTAACCCTAACCCTAACCCTAACCTAACCCTAACCCTAACCCTAATGTTTTCACATTCAGGGTCGGACTGAGCCCAGATACTCACCCATAATTGTTGGTCATGATAGCACCAACTAGTGGTGTAAAAAAAAAAAAACAACAAAAAAAACATATATGCTCCAAATGGCCTGAAACGTGCTCCTAAATACTTTTTGGAAAAATTATTTTCTTAGGACTCAGCACTTAGAGACATTTTCCCAAAATTTTACATGGGGGTCAATGGCAGCTATATGAAGGAAGTGAGCTAGAACTCCTAACCCTAACCCTAACCCTAACCCTAACCCTTAAAACCCCCTTATCCTAACCCTAACCCTAACCCTAACCCTTAAAACCCCCTTATCCTAACCCTAACCCTAACCCTAATGTTTTCACATTCAGGGTCGGACTGAGCCCAGGTACTCACCCATAATTGTTGGTCATGATAGCACCAACCAGTGGTGTAAAAAAAAAAAAAAACAACAACAAAAAAACATATATGCTCCAAATGGCCTGAAACGTGCTCCTAAATACTTTTTGGAAAAATTATTTTCTTAGGACTCAGCACTTAGAGAAATTTTCCCAAAATTTTACATGGGGGTCAGGGGCAGCTATATGAAGGAAGTGAGCTAGAACTCCTAACCCTAACCCTAACCTTAACCCTAACCCTAACCCTAACCCTAACCCTTAAAACCACCTTATCCTAACCCTAACCCTAACCCTAACCCTAACCCTAATGATTTCACATTCAGGGTCGGACTGAGCCCAGGTACTCACCCATAATTGTTGGTCATGATAGCACCAACTAGTGGTGTAAAAAAAAAAAACAACAACAAAAAAACATATATGCTCCAAATGGCCTGAAACGTGCTCCTAAATACTTTTTGGAAAAATTATTTTCTTAGGACTCAGCACTTAGAGAAATTTTCCCAAAATTTTACATGGGGGTCAATGGCAGCTATATGAAGGAAGTGAGCTAGAACTCCTAACCCTAACCCTAACCCTAACCCTAACCCTAACCCTAACCCTTAAAACCCCCTTATCCTAAACCTAACCCTAACCCTAACCCTAACCCTAATTTTTTCACATTCAGGGTCGGACTGAGCCCAGGTACTCACCCATAATTGTTGGTCATGATAGCGCCAGCTAGTGGTGTAAAAAAAAAAAACAACAACAAAAAAACATATATGCTCCAAATGGCCTGAAACGTGCTCCTAAATACTTTTTGGAAAAATTATTTTCTTAGGACTCAGCACTTAGTGAAATTTTCCCAAAATTTTACATGGGGGTCAATGGCAGCTATATGAAGGAAGTGAGCTAGAACTCCTAACCCTAACCCTATAACCCTAACCTACCTAAACCCTAACCCTAACCTAACCCTAATACCCACCTAACCCTAACCTTTAAAACCCCCTTATCCTAACCCTAACCCTAACACCCTAACCCTAACCCTAATGTTTTCACATTCAGGGTCGGACTGAGCCCAGGTACTCACCCATAATTTGTTGGTCATGATAGCACCAACTAGTGGTGTAAAAAAAAAAAAACAACAACAAAAAACATATATGCTCCAAATGGCCTGAAACGTGCTCCTAAATACTTTTTGGAAAAATTATTTTCTTAGGACTCAGCACTTAAGAAATTTTCCCAAAATTTTACATGGGGGTCAATGGCAGCTATATGAAGGAAGTGAGCTAGAACTCCTAACCTACCTAACCCTAACCCCTAACCCTAACCTACCTAACACCCTTAAAACCCCTTATCCTAATAACCCTACCCTAACTAACCCTAACCCTAACTAACCTTAAAACCCCCTTATCTAACCCCTAAACCCTAACCCTAACCCTAACTACCTAATGTTTTCACATTCAGGGTCGGACTGAGCCCAGGTACTCACCCATAATTGTTGGTCATGATAGCACCAACTAGTGGTGTAAAAAAAAAAAAACAACAACAAAAAAACATATATGCTCCAAATGGCCTGAAACGTGCTCCTAAATACTTTTGGAAAAATTATTTTCTTAGGACTCAGCACTTAGTGAAATTTTCCCAAAATTTTACATGGGGGTCAATGGCAGCTATATGAAGGAAGTGAGCTAGAACTCCTAACCCTAACCCTAACCTTAACCCTAACCCTAACCCTAACCCTACCAACCCTAACCTAACCTAACCCTTAAAACCCCCCTAACCTAACCACCTAACCCTAACCCTAATGTTTTCACATTCAGGGTCGGACTGAGCCCAGGTACTCACCCATAATTGTTGGTCATGATAGCACCAACTAGTGGTGTAAAAAAAAAAAAAAAACAACAACAAAAAAACATATATGCTCCAAATGGCCTGAAACGTGCTCCTAAATACTTTTTGGAAAAATTATTTTCTTAGGACTCAGCACTTAGAGAAATTTTCCCAAAATTTTACATGGGGGTCAATGGGCAGCTATATGAAGGAAGTGAGTAGAGCTTAAGAACTACACCTAACCACCTACCTAACCCTAACCCTAACCCTTAAAACCCCTTATCCTAACCCTAACCCTAACCCTAACCCTAACCCTAATTTTTTCACATTCAGGGTCGGACTGAGCCCAGGTACTCACCCATAATTG
Source organism: Ammodytes dubius (assembly GCA_026122265.1). Lineage (NCBI taxonomy): Eukaryota > Metazoa > Chordata > Actinopteri > Uranoscopiformes > Ammodytidae > Ammodytes > Ammodytes dubius. The sequence goes on along the minus strand of CM047522.1, from coordinate 28,857,786 downwards.
TTGGTCATGATAGCACCAACTAGTGGTGTAAAAAAAAAAAAACAACAACAAAAAAACATATATGCTCCAAATGGCCTGAAACGTGCTCCTAAATACTTTTTGGAAAAATTATTTTCTTAGGACTCAGCACTTAGAGTACATTTTCCCAAAATTTTACATGGGGGTCAATGGAGCATATGATGAGAAGTGACTAGAACTCTAACCCTAACCCTAACCCTAACCCTAACCCTAACCCTAACCTATACCCTAACCCTTAAAACCCCTTATACCTAACCCTAACCTAACCCTAACCCTAACCCTAACCCTAACCCTAATGTTTTCACATTCAGGGTCGGACTGAGCCCAGGTACTCACCCATAATTGTTGGTCATGTTGGTCATGATGGACCAACTAGTGGTGTAAAAAAAAAAAAAAACAAACAAAAAAACATATATGCTCCAAATGGCCTGAAACGTGCTCCTAAATACTTTTTGGAAAAATTATTTTCTTAGGACTCAGCACTTAGTGATAATTTTCCCAAAATTTTACATGGGGGTCAGGGGCAGCTATATGAAGGAAGTGAGCTAGAACTCCTAACCCTAACCCTAACCTTAACCCTAACCCTAACCCTAACCCTAACCCTTAAAACCACCTTATCCTAACCCTAACCCTAACCCTAACCCTAACCCTAACCCTAACCCTAATGATTTCACATTCAGGGTCGGACTGAGCCCAGGTACTCACCCATAATTGTTGGTCATGATAGCACCAACTAGTGGTGTAAAAAAAAAAAAACAACAACAAAAAAACATATATGCTCCAAATGGCCTGAAACGTGCTCCTAAATACTTTTTGGAAAAATTATTTTCTTAGGACTCAGCACTTAGAGAAATTTTCCCAAAATTTTACATGGGGGTCAATGGCAGCTATATGAAGGAAGTGAGCTAGAACTCCTAACCCTAACCCTAACCCTAACCCTTAAAACCCCCTTATCCTAACCCTAACCCTAACCCTAACCCTAACCCTAATTTTTTCACATTCAGGGTCGGACTGAGCCCAGGTACTCACCCATAATTGTTGGTCATGATAGCACCAACTAGTGGTGTAAAAAAAAAAAAACAACAACAAAAAAAACATATATGCTCCAAATGGCCTGAAACGTGCTCCTAAATACTTTTTGGAAAAATTATTTTCTTAGGACTCAGCACTTAGAGAAATTTTCCCAAAATTTTACATGGGGGTCAATGGCAGCTATATGAAGGAAGTGAGCTAGAACTCCTAACCCTAACCCTAACCCTAACCCTTAAAACTCCCTTATCCTAACCCTAACCCTAACCCTAACCCTAACCCTAATTTTTTCACATTCAGGGTCGGACTGAGCCCAGGTACTCACCCATAATTGTTGGTCATGATAGCGCCAACTAGTGGTGTAAAAAAAAAAAAACAACAACAAAAAAACATATATGCTCCAAATGGCCTGAAACGTGCTCCTAAATACTTTTTGGAAAAATTATTTTCTTAGGACTTAGCACTTAGAGAAATTTTCCCAAAATTTTACATGGGGGTCAATGGCAGCTATATGAAGGAAGTGAGCTAGAACTCCTAACCCTAACCCTAACCCTAACCCTTAAAACTCCCTTATCCTAACCCTAACCCTAACCCTAACCCTAACCCTAACCCTAATTTTTTCACATTCAGGGTCGGACTGAACCCAGGTACTCACCCATAATTGTTGGTCATGATAGCGCCAACTAGTGGTGTAAAAAAACAACAACAAAAAAACATATATGCTCCAAATGGCCTGAAACGTGCTCCTAATTACTTTTTGGAAAAATTATTTTCTTAGGACTCAGCACTTAGAGAAATTTTCCCAAAATTTTACATGGGGGTCAATGGCAGCTATATGAAGGAAGTGAGCTAGAACTCCTAACCCTAACCCTAACCCTAACCCTAACCCTTAAAACCCCCTTATCATAACCCTAACCCTAACCCTAACCCTAACCCTAACCCTAACCATAATGTTTTCACATTCAGGGTCGGACTGAGCCCAGGTACTCACCCATAATTGTTGGTCATGATAGCACCAACTAGTGGTGTAAAAAAAAAAAAAAAACAACAACAAAAAAACATATATGCTCCAAATGGCCTGAAACGTGCTCCTAAATACTTTTTGGAAAAATTATTTTCTTAGGACTCAGCACTTAGAGAAATTTGGAGCATATATGTTTTTTTGTTGTTGTTTTTTTTTTTTTTTACACCACTAGTTGGCGCTATCATGACCAACAATTATGGGTGAGTACCTGGGCTCAGTCCGACCCTGAATGTGAAAAAATTAGGGTTAGGGTTAGGGTTAGGGTTAGGGTTAGGATAAGGGGGTTTTAAGGGTTAGGGTTAGGGTTAGGGTTAGGGTTAGGGTTAGGGTTAGGGTTAGGAGTTCTAGCTCACTTCCTTCATATAGCTGCCATTGACCGCCATGTAAAATTTTGGGAAAATTTCTCTAAGTGCTGAGTCCTAAGAAAATAATTTTTTCCAAAAAGTATTTAGGAGCACGTTTCAGGTCATTTGGAGCATATATGTTTTTTTGTTGTTGTTTTTTTTTTTTTCACACCACTAGTTGGCGCTATCATGACCAACAATTATGGGTGAGTACCTGGGCTCAGTCCGACCCTGAATGTGAAAAAATTAGGGTTAGGGTTAGGGTTAGGGTTAGGGTTAGGGTTAGGATAAGGGGGTTTTAAGGGTTAGGGTTAGGGTTAGGGTTAGAGTTAGGGTTAGGAGTTCTAGCTCACTTCCTTCATATAGCTGCCATTGACCCCCATGTAAAATTATTTTCTTAGGACTCAGCACTTAGAGAAATTTTCCCAAAATTTTACATGGGGGTCAATGGCAGCTATATGAAGGAAGTGAGCTAGAACTCCTAACCCTAACCCTAACCCTAACCCTAACCCTAACCCTAACCCTTAAAACCCCCTTATCCTAACCCTAACCCTAACCCTAACCCTAACCCTAATTTGTTTCACATTCAGGGTCGGACTGAGCCCAGGTACTCACCCATAATTGTTGGTCATGATAGCGCCAACTAGTGGTGTAAAAAAAAAAAAAACAACAACAAAAAAACATATATGCTCCAAATGGCCTGAAACGTGCTCCTAAATACTTTTGGGAAAAATTATTTTCTTAGGACTCAGCACTTAGAGAAATTTTCTCAAAATTTTACATGGGGGTCAATGGCAGCTATATGAAGGAAGTGAGCTAGAACTCCTAACCCTAACCCTAACCCTAACCCTTAAAACCCCCTTATCCTAACCCTAACCCTAACCCTAACCCTAACCCTAACCCTAATTTTTTCACATTCAGGGTCGGACTGAGCCCAGGTACTCACCCATAATTGTTGGTCATGATAGCGCCAACTAGTGGTGTAAAAAAAAAAAAAAAACAACAACAAAAAAACATATATGCTCCAAATGGCCTGAAACGTGCTCCTAAATACTTTTTGGAAAAATTATTTTCTTAGGACTCAGCACTTAGAGAAACTTTCCCAAAATTTTACATGGGGGTCAATGGCAGCTATATGAAGGAAGTGAGCTAGAACTCCTAACCCTAACCCTAACCCTAACCCTAACCCTAACCCTTAAAACCCCCTTATCCTAACCCTAACCCTAACCCTAACCCTAACCCTAATTTTTTCACATTCAGGGTCGGACTGAGCCCAGGTACTCACCCATAATTGTTGGTCATGATAGCGCCAACTAGTGGTGTAAAAAACAAAAAACAAAAAACAAAAAAAAATATATGCTCCAAATGGCCTGAACCGTGCTCCTAAATACTTTTTGGAAAAAATATTTTCTTAGGACTCAGCACTTAGAGAAATTTTCCCAAAATTTTACATGGGGGTCAATGGCAGCTATATGAAGGAAGTGAGCTAGAACTCCAAAACTTCGCACACATGTCTAGGGGGCCTGGGGCACCTCCCATACCAAAGGCCGTCCCTTTGGGTGGTCTCGGAATTTCTTTGCCCATCTGTTTGTGTTGGAGCCATTTAGAGATTTTTTGTGTTTAATATATTTTAAGTAAATACATTTTTAGTTTATGGCAACTTATGATTTATGAATTAGTAAGTGTGTGAGATGTTAATCTAATGTTCATTCATATGTTTATTGAGGCACTTGGTGGTGATTGCCATATTGGTGTCACCTGGGGAGTGAGGGGTGTTACCTCATTTAAGGAAGGAGTATGCCTGTCATTCAGGTTGGCAAGGCAGAGAGCCTACAGTTTTTTGACAGCGAGCTCTCGAGCGTTTAACATATTATTTCACATAGAAAAGTATTGTTTTTTGTATATATTAAGAACCCTGTTTTGGCCGCAAATCAAGGGCATTTTTTGGAGCCTTTTATGTTTTTTATTGGAAAGTCAACCGGAGTTTCGTGTAATAAATCGCACTCAACATCAAATGAAACGATCTCTGTGTGTGCTTACAACAAGGACGTGTGTCAGACTTTCTCTGCCTAAAGGAATCAGAAGAGCAAACAGAGGGTTTGCCGCTTCACAGTCAAAAAACTTCACGAGTCTGACAAACTTTTGGAGGACAAAGGAACAAGGAAGACGGGCGCGCGCAGCTCGTTTGGAAGCCGTGAGTAAACAATCCCATGGATGAGCCGTGCACAATAAAAGCGCTTGTGAGTTTGGATGTGCGGATGAGATCCGCGTTTAAAGCCCCGTTCTAACTGTCTGTTTGATATGAACTATGATGCGATCGCTAAACAAAAAAAAGGTGACAAAAGGAAGCTCTGTGTGAACGCGCATCCCGCGGACGCGGTGGAAAAGCGAACGGAGCAAAATAAATAAGGAAGCGATCTAATAAAAGGAAATCAATAAATCAAACTACAATAAAACCGGGACAATGACTGAACTTAAAACGGCCGCGGAAGCGGAGGATCGTTTAAGGTCTCTGATTGCGACACGCAGAGGGAAACTGGGAGTGTGCACAAGGAGAATGCACGAAACAAAAGCCTTGATGACTGAAGGGGGAAATATTGATGACGTTGACAAATGTATGTATATGTTCAAGCAGGCTGTGGATGAGTTTAACAAGGTGCACATTGCTGTTCAAGAGCTCTTATCAGAAGAGGAAAAAGAAACTGACACTCTGGACTGGTATGAGCCCAGAGTAATGAACTTCAATTATTTAACATATGAGGTTAAAACCTGGAAAAGGGAACAGAGTGCACAGTTAAGGGTTGACCCACTGGACAGCATATCCAATATTTCCAGGAAAACAACTGCATCAAGTACTTCTTCTGCTGCTCGGCTGGCTTCAGCTGAGAAAGCAGCTCTGGAGGCAAAATCTGCAGTGTTAAAGGAAAAACATTCATTGCAGTTGCAGCAACATTCATTCCAGTTGCAGGAAACTTTAATCAAATCAAAAATGGAAAAGGTGGAACTGGATGGAGAAATTGCAGCAGCAGATGCAAAAATAAGAGTGCTCTTAAACCCAAATGTAACAGAGTCTGATGGTGATGCTATGAATGAATATTTTGAGGGAACAAGCAAACAGGAAAATGTGGAACAAACATTTGCAGACACATCTGCTATGGAATTCATTCAATTAGGTGCGGTGCCTAAAACTCCATTACAGAGAACGGTTGGTGGCATTCATAATAGCTCTCAAGTGACAACAAGGGCTCCAACCCCACACATGGAAAACCCTGCAACCAGTCATATCACTCATGAAAACATCAGCACAATGGTAAAAAGTCAAAGGGATATCACTGAGCTCATGATAATGCAACAAAATCTGTCTCTATTGCCTAAAAGGGAAGTGCCAGTGTTTAAAGGTGATCCACTATCATACCAACCTTTCATGCATGCATTCAAATACTTAATAGAGGACAAGACAAGTAGTTCCCAGGATAGGCTCTACTTTCTTGAACAGTTTACAGCAGGTCAGGCCAGAGACCTTGTTCGTAGCTGTATGCACATGGATGCACGAAGAGGATATTCAGAAGCAATGCAACTGTTGGCAAAACATTTTGGTGATGAAATGAAGATTGCAAATGCTTATCTGAATAAAGCGCTAAACTGGACAGCTATTAAAGCGGATGATGGGAATGCACTTCAGGCATATTCCTTATACTTGAGGGAATGCCACAACGCCATGCAGGACTTGGAGTACATGGATGAGCTGGATGTGACATCCACCTTAAAGCTCATTGTATCCAAGCTTCCCTACAAGCTTAGAGAGAGGTGGCGGTCAAGAGCATATGAGGAATTTCAGAAAAGAAAGATGCGGGCTAATTTCAGACACGTTGTTGAATTTATTGAAAATCAAGCTAACATCTTACTGCACCCAGCATTTGGTGATATTAAAGACCCAACTCCTGCTCAAAGAATATCCCCAAATAACAGGAGCACTGAAATAAGGACACTCAAAAGCAGAAGTACATTTGTGACAGCTGTGGCAGCACCTGGAGAACAATACAACAGACAGTATGCATTTAAAGGGCAACAACACACCAACTTTAATGCTGCTAATTCAGCTGTCTGCTGTTTCTGTGAAGGCAAGCATACGCTGCTGGACTGCTTCAAGTTTAAATCGCAGCCACACAACGAAAAGGTGGAATGTTTGAAAATAAATGGATATTGCTTTGGTTGCTTAAAGAAGGGTCACATGAGCAAAGACTGCAAGACAAAGCTAGACTGCCAAACATGTCAGCGGAAACATCCAACCCTGCTACATATTGACACAAGAACCTCAGATAAGGAACCCCTGCTAAACCGCAATTCCCCAGCACCAAAGCAGACATCAATAAACAGTGTACAAGTGTCGGCTGATGATGCAACAGGGGCCGGTAAAGAATGTGCTCTCGCTATTGTTCCAGTTCAAGCTAAAGCTGCAAAAGGAAGTAAGTGCATTCAAACTTACGCTTTCCTTGATCCGGGAAGCTCGGCCACATTTTGCACTGAAAAGCTAATGAACCAACTGAATGTGACCAGACGCAAAACTGACATTCTGCTGCGGACGATGGGACAGGAAAACAATGTGAGCAGTTATGAGATCACAGGACTGGAAGTTGGCAATCTAGATGGAAATGAATTTATTGACCTACCTGAAGTTTACACACAAGCTAAAATCCCTGTTTCAAAGGAAAACCTACTCACCCAATCAGAACTCAGAAAATGGCCTTACCTCTGTGGAATTCAAATGGAAGAGATTGATGCTGACATTGAAATGTTGATAGGAATGAATGTTCCTAAAGCGATGGAACCCTGGCAGATAATTAACAGCCAGAGTAATGGACCATACGCAGTGAAGACACTTCTCGGATGGGTGGTGAATGGGCCCCTCAAGTCTTCATCTGCAATGGATAAACATAGAGCATCAATGACAGTCAATCGCATTTCAATGGATAATCTGAAGGACCTGCTACTCAGGCAGTACAACCAAGAGTTCCCAGAAAAGGAATCTGAGGAGAAGAAAGAGATGTCATGTGAGGACAGGAGATTTATGGAGCTGGCCCAAAGTTACAAAGCGTTTGAAAGTGGACATTACATCTTGCCCCTGCCGTTTCGAGAAAAAGAGCTAGTCATGCCAAATAATTACAACGTGGCACTGCAGCGGACATTGAACCTGGCTGGGAAATTCAAGAGAGACTTTACCTATGCGGAAGAATACAAGCTCTTCATGGAAAATGTGCTGCAGAAAGGCTACGCAGAGAAGGTACCCCAAGAGCAAGTACAGAGAAACGACGGCCAAGTTTGGTATATTCCTCATCATGGGGTTTACCATAAAAGAAAGAAGAAGCTGAGGGTGGTATTCGACTGTTCCTCAACCTACCAAGGTAAATCTCTGAACTCAGAACTGCTCCAGGGCCCAGATCTAACCAACTCACTACTGGGCGTGCTGCTCCGGTTCCGTCAGGAGAGGATTGCAGTCATGGCCGATATTGAGGCGATGTACTACCAAGTACAAGTACAGAGAGATCACCAGGACTTCCTCAGGTTTCTGTGGTGGCCTGAGGGAGACATCAGCAAACCACTGGAAGTGTACCGGATGAAGGTGCATCTCTTCGGCGCAGTATCTTCACCCAGTATTGCTAACTTCGCCTTGAAACAAACTGGTAGAGACCACTCAGATCAATACAGTAATGAGGTATTCGATACTATCAAGAACAGCTTTTATGTCGATGACTGTCTCAAGTCCGTGGCCTCAACCAGTCAAGCACTCAAGCCAACAAAGGACCTTATGGAAGCATGTGCCCAAGGAGGGTTTACACTTACCAAATGGGTAAGCAACAGCCAAGAGGTACCCACAACAGTGCCTGAAAGTCACAGAGCCAAGGTGGTGGAGGCAGTGAGCACCCTGCAGGACGCCGGCGGCATGCTAGCAGAACAGTATGGAGACACGGCGGACGAGTGCGGTAAAGCGCTGCGGGATTTGGCACGGATGGAGAACTTAGTCCTGGGTAATGCTCTGGAAGGAGGACCAGAGGAAGAGGAGGATGAAGAAAAGCTCAAGGACTCCAACGTTGAAGGCACAGAAAACATTGACGAGAAGAATAGAGATGAGATGAGAGTTCAGGTGTACGACGCCATGGCAGAGAAGGAAGATGAGGACGCGGAGATGTCAGACGTCGGCGAGAGGAAGAGAAAGAAAAGAAAAGTTTGGGAAATGAAAGTGAAGAAAAGACAGAAAACGACAAGAAGGCTGAGAAAGAATTGGACAAAGAAGAAGAAAAAGAAGAAGAGATGGAAACAAGTCCAATACATCGCGGATCTGTTCTGGCAGAGGTGGATAAAGGAATATCTGCCACTCATGCAGCAACGCCAAAAGTGGACTAACACCAGAAGAAACTTCAACATCAACGATGTGGTGGTCATCGTAGACGAAACTGCACCAAGGAACTCATGGCCCCTTGGCCGTGTAGCAAAGACTTTTCCCGGGCCCAAAGGTCTCGTCCGAAGTGTTCTGGTCCGAACAAAGACGAACACCCTGCAAAGGCCCATCGATAAGCTCTGCTTGCTTTTGGAAGCTGAAAACTGAGCTTAATGACATGAAGAATGCCACTGTGCATACACACACACACACACACACATACACACATACATGCCCCTCTACAAATGGCCCTGCACACACCTTCCTTGCATACATGAACTCCGCGTTCACTGGATTGGTTATCCCTGCCTAAGAGACATTCATGCAACATGAACTTTGGGGGGAATTCAAGAGGGGATTATGTAAATTGTGTCGTAGTTAATTTTGATATTTAAGCTGGGTGTGATGTGTTAGTGTAAAGCTACTTGACATATTTTGGAAGAATTTACTGATTTAATATTTGCACTTACCTGGCTCCATATAGTTAATTTAAGTAATTGTTTGTGGTAACATCACAATTAGGGGCCGGTATGTTGGAGCCATTTAGAGATTTTTTGTGTTTAATATATTTTAAGTAAATACATTTTTAGTTTATGGCAAATTATGATTTATGAATTAGTAAGTGTGTGAGATGTTAATCTAATGTTCATTCATATGTTTATTGAGGCACTTGGTGGTGATTGCCATATTGGTGTCACCTGGGGAGTGAGGGGTGTTACCTCATTTAAGGAAGGAGTATGCCTGTCATTCAGGTTGGCAAGGCAGAGAGCCTACAGTTTTTTGACAGCGAGCTCTCGAGCGTTTAACATATTATTTCACATAGAAAAGTATTGTTTTTTGTATATATTAAGAACCCTGTTTTGGCCGCAAATCAAGGGCATTTTTTGGAGCCTTTTATGTTTTTTATTGGAAAGTCAACCGGAGTTTCGTGTAATAAATCGCACTCAACATCAAATGAAACGATCTCTGTGTGTGCTTACAACAAGGACGTGTGTCAGACTTTCTCTGCCTAAAGGAATCAGAAGTGCAAACAGAGGGTTTGCCGCTTCAGTTTGCCTGAGCTAGGTACAAAAAAACAACTTTTGAAAAGTGGTAAGTAGCCCTTAACCTAACCCTAACCCTAACCCTTAAAACCCCCTTATCCTAACCCTAACCCTAACCCTAACCCCAAACCTAACCCTAATTTTTTCACATTCAGGGTCGGACTGAGCCCAGGTACTCACCCATAATTTTTGGTCTTGATAGCGCCAACTAGTGGTGTAAAAAAAAACAAACAACAAAAAAACATATATGCTCCAAATGGCCTGAAACGTGCTCCTAAATACTTTTTGGAAAAATTATTTTCTTAGGACTCAGCACTTAGAGAAATTTTCCCAAAATTTTACATGGGGGTCAATGGCAGCTATATGAAGGAAGTGAGCTAGAACTCCTAACCCTAACCCTAACCCTAACCCTAACCCTAACCCTAACCCTTAAAACCCCCTTATCCTAACCCTAACCCTAACCCTAACCCTAACCCTAACCCTAATTTTTTCATATTCAGGGTCGGACTGAGCACAGGTACTCACCCATAATTGTTGGTCATGATAGCGCCAACTAGTGGTGTAAAAAACAAAAAAAACAAAAAAAAAAAAAACATATATGCTCCAAATGGCCTGAAACGTGCTCCTAAATACTTTTTGGAAAAATTATTTTCTTAGGACTCAGCACTTAAAGAAATTTTCCCAAAATGTTACATGGGGGTCAATGGCAGCTATATGAAGGAAGTGAGCTAGAACTCCTAACCCTAACCCTAACCCTAACCCTAACCCTAACCCTTAAAACCCCCTTATCCTAACCCTAACCCTAACCCTAACCCTAATTTTTTCACATTCAGGGTCGGACTGA
>CM047522.1:28822048-28827048 GCA_026122265.1 Ammodytes dubius | reverse complement strand
TTTGTGTGATCGTTGTTTTGTTTTGTTGTGAATTTCAGTGTGTTTGTTTGTTGTGTTTGTGTTGTGTGTGTGTGTGTGTGTGTGTGTGTGTTGTTGTGTTGTGTTTGTTGTGTTTGTGTGTTTGTTTGTTGTGTTTTGTTGTGATGTGTTGTGTGTGTGTTTGTTTGTGTTTTGTGTGTTGTGTGTGTGTGTGTGTGGTGGTGTGTGTGTGTGTGTTTTGTGTATGAGTGTGTCAAGCTGTGAACACTTCAAAACTCAAATGACAGACACTTATGCATTTTCACGTTTCTGTCCATCTGTGCATCCCCAAAGAACCTCTCTAGAAAGTCATTACATACAGGCCTGGAAAAAAAATAAGAGACCACTCCAAATGTTCAGTGTCTCTCGTTTTACTGTTTATAGGCATATGTTTGAGTAGAAATAACATTTTGGTTTTATAATATAAACTACTGGCAACATTTCTACCAAATTCCCCAAAAAAATATTGTCATTAAAGAGCATTTTCATTAAGTTATGTAGAGATGAAGATTGAAGAAAAATCCAGACTGGTCTCTTAATGTTTCCCAGAGCTGTATTTTCAGTGTTTCAGGTATTTAGGTTGCGTCCCGAATCTCATACTCTTTCTTTTTTCTATTCTACATACTACATCCGACGATAAAAATAATCTAGTTAGGATGCAGTAGGCATACTATTGGGACATACTTTTAATCTTTTATTTCATCATAACATTGCTCCTTGATCTTGCCTCTTGCTTTTATATCCGTCGCATCCCCGTTTGTTTTCATATGGAGGCTTCGTCGATGTGACGTCACTTCACGTGCGCACTGGATTGTGGGTCAGAATCGCCCAAATAGGATGCAGTTTTCAACACTAACAATCTTGGCCGCATGAAGTAGGACATCCGGGCACTTCTAACCATCCTAAATCTGGCCACAAGAATCGGGACATCCTAAATCTTTTTTCTACCAAACTCTATAGTAGAAAGTATGCGATTCGGAACGCAACCTTACTGTCTAGAAATGCATTCTTGTCATCTCCGTCGATCTCCAAAATATCCTAAATCACTCCCAACACCAAGATCAACATCTAATCCTGCATTTGTCCCAGAAATGGTCCTTTTGATACAAACAACTTCAACTTTTTCGTTTTCATCTGTATGGATTCAATACAAGTTTACCAGAGTAGCCCAAAAACGATTTAATTGCATTTTGTTTTTGTATCAGTCAATGGATGATTAGAGAGAGGAGAGAGAGAGAGAGAGAGAGAGAGAGAGAGGGAGGAGAGAGAGAGAGAGAGAGAGAGAGAGAGAGAGAGAGAGAGAGAGAGAGAGAGAGAGAGAGAGGAGAGAGGGAGAGAGAGGAGAGAGAGGAGGGAGAGAGAGAGAGAGAGAGAGGAGAGGGAGAGAGAGAGAGAGAGAGGAGAGAGAGAGAGAGAGAGAGAGAGGAGAGAGAGAGAGAGAGAGAGAGAGAGAGAGAGGGAGAGGAGAGAGAGAGAGAGGGAGAGGAGAGGAGAGGAGAGAGGAGAGAGGAGTTAGCATTTGGTACAATGAGGCACAACATAGACACAGGCTTTCACAGCGGTCATGCTAGCGTTGTAGCCATGCCGAAAAACAAGTAATTTTTTTTTTTACATTTATGTCTTTAATCACATTAAAGATACAGTGCGTAGCTTCTGTCCCCCCCCCAAATGAGGAATTCTGAGTAATTACAACAACACTGTCGGTGCATCGCCATCTACATGAGGTAAAGCCTTCAGTGATGGCACATGGATTGTATACCTTCTGCTGTACGTCCAGGTTTTTTTTCTTCTTAGCAGTAGAATCAACAACTGAAACATTTCTTGGGCTCTTCTTGGGATTTTTCTGAGCTCCTGCACTAGTTTTAGGGGGAGGGGGGGCGGGGGGGGGGGACACCAGTTTTTAAACGCTGCCATACTGAGAAATACAGAGAGTTTTGTGGAGCTGATAGGCTTAATCAAACTTTGTGTCAACTCATTCGGCGATGGCTTGAATGTAACCAACATTCATTTATATGGAAAAGTTACGCACTATAGCTTAACAGCCTTTCCAATAACACCTTAAGTGAGACATCTACTTTAAACAGACATATATCATTACAAGTGGACACTCATAGCTGTACAAAATATGAATCATTTTCCAGTTAAATTATCTTAAATATACATATACATATGTTAAATATACAAGAGGCACTTTTTGATAGGTAGCCAACTTAAAGGAATACTTCACCCATGCTGAACCGGCGTTCTATCATTATAAAATCACTATTATAATATAATGAATTAGGTTTTTCTTCCCTCAGTCTTTCCTCAGTCTTCCCTTGGCCCAGCTGTCCTGTTAATCCTAACCCTACATTTTCACTAGTGTGATGTCACACATGGGAAAACGTAGGGTTAAGACAGTGAGACCATAAAACACTCTTTCTGCCTTTTCTCAGGCTAGGATGAACCGATTTCTAAACTTTTTGCACATTTATACTACATAGGATCTCAGAGTTCAATACACCTTCATATTCCCACCGGTGAAGTAGGTCTTCAAGGATGTAGATGATATGATCTGATTTGAAAATAGTCACTGGTACAATCATTCCACCAGTACGAAGCCTGTACAATAGTTTTTATTCTTGCTGCTGATAGTCTGCGTATATGTTTCACTTTTTTTGCTTTTCACACATAAGCGGAATGATAATTTTTTATTCCCTGTTTTTTTCATTTTTATTTCCAAGATTATTTGATCAGAATTGATCTTGTTAAAGATGCTCCGAGGAACTTTCAGTGTGTGTTAATTCTAGCGCCCCCCTTTGGACAAAAGCAGTAGTGTTTTTACCACGCCAGCTGTTGTTCCTGGGTGAGCGTATACCCATGACAAAGGCATTAAGAAAAACTATATAAAAATAGCATTCTTTATAGCACTGATGGTCTCGTTTTGCTGTTACATGTAATTTATGATCATCAGAGGAGAAATTAGACTGTTTCAGAAATATTTAAAAGTTCCTCGTAGCAGCTATAATTAATCTCCGTACCATATTGTGCATTCTGTAAAGGTGCACTATGCGATCCCCCGTCTCCCCGCCACATGTCCAAGTGTCCCTGGGCAAAGAGACACTGAACCCCACATTGCTCCCGATGGTTCAGAGAGCGCCTTGCATGGCTGCTACTGCCATCGGTGTATGAGTATGCATGGGTGAATGTGGTAAGAAATGTAAAGCGCTTTGGGGCTGAGAAAATCGGCTAAAAAGCGCAATATAAGTCAAGTCCATTTACCATTTTGCATGTTTGAAATACTATGTTGTTTTTTTGCACAGTAAGCACAAGTAAAGCTGACAATCCATAGAGTCAAAAGCCTTCAAACTTTGGGAGGGGGGGGGGCTCAAAGTGTGGTGTAGTGGATAGATTAGAGCGTGTACCACATAGAGTCTCAGTCCTCTTCACAGCAGACCCGGGTAAGAATCCAGCCCGGGTCGTTCTCTGCATGTCATTCCCCCTCTCTGACACATTTCATCTCTGTCTCTACACACAAAAATATTAAAAAAAAAAAAAAAAAAAAAAAAAAATTAAAAATCCTGGTGACATGGCTTCCAAACTTCACAGGAAAAATGCACAAAAAAGTTTAAAAAATAAATATACATAAAAATAAAAAAAAATAAAAATCCTCCTGCCAAAATTCCTTCCAAACTTCACAGAGCCACTCCTTGTCTGTTGGTGTTGGAGTTGGTCAAAAAAAAAAAAAAAAAAAAAAAAAAAAATCCTAGTGTCATGGCCTCCAAACCTCACAAGGTAAAATACACAAAAAAAAGCAAAGAAAAAAATAATAAAAATAAACAACTTCAAAATTAAAATATTTGTGTCAAAATGACTAAAACAAGTTAAAAAAAATATATATATAGGGGGATTTTTTGTTTACCAACACGGCGGATGCGTGCGCAGCTTACATGCAGAAAGCACATGGTTGCCATGGTTACCCGTTTAGTTATATTGCAGTTGTGGTGTTTTTTATAGGTCTATGGTGTTAAATAGCGATGTTGTCAGCTTACTAAAAACAGTTTATCAGCGAGTGATAACATTGGTTATGCTTAAACATTAACAATATTGAACGGGATACGTCTTAATGACCCATACGCGTTGCCGGCAGTTGAGCTATAAATGATGAGAAGAAATGGCCCCGACGACTTCCGTGTCCGGACTACTGTAGGCTACTAAAGCTAGCTAGCACATGTCGACCCCACTCGGTATTCGTTTATTGATTTTTCCTAAATGATATGATTTAGCCTACTTACCGGCTACAAGTGTAAACCCCTACTGCCTAGTCAAACCATAGAGTCAAATACAAGGGAAGAGGACGGAGATGTATAACGTCTGGGTCATTGTAAATAAGCCTCCATTGCTTTCCATTGCTATAGCCTCGTCTCCGGTCACTGTCCTTATTGTAAACATTTCACCACTCATTTATGTAATTATACAGCGGTGCATTTGGGCATTTACTAGCTTTATCACCATTCAAACAAAAAATGAGCGGTTTGTGCATCCAACAGCACAACAAGACATGATTGTCGCTAGTGTCTCTCTTGTCTCTTTCTGCGGCGGACATGCGCAGTAGAGCGGGGAGTGACGCGGTGTGACGAAGACTGGAAAGGGGTCTATACATTCCCCCTGTCAAATTTCTTCCAAACTTCACTGTTGGAGTTGGTGTTGCCGTTAGCGCTTGTTGTCAGGCGATGGTTGCTGGGTTGTGGGGGGGGTTTTCTTGATGGACGTGAGGCGGATGTGTTGACATTTCATCTCTGTCTCTCCACACTGTCTAATAAAGAATGGAAAAAATAAAAAAGCCCCCCCCCCCTTAAAAAAATAAAAAATAAAAAATAAATCCTAGTGTCATGTATTTCAAACTTCACAAGGAAAAATACACAAAAAAATAAAAAAATAAAAAAATAATTCTGTCAAAGATGCCAAAAAAAAAAAAAAAAAAATTAAATCCTCCCGTCAAA
>CM047522.1:28814548-28819548 GCA_026122265.1 Ammodytes dubius | reverse complement strand
CAATTTGAATTCACCACGGTCTGTAGGTCCACACACACACACACACACACACACACACACACACACACACACACACACACACACACACACACACACACACACACACACACACACACACACACACTGGCCGTTTCTCAATACGCGTTCTTTTCTGTACTTGTGAACTTGCGTTCTCGTAAAACGTCATCAACCGTAGCCCAAGTACTGTTCCAATTCAAAGTTCGCATCAAGTCAAGTACCCGGAAGTGTTCTTGATGTGTTCTTCAACTGGCCATTCTATCGAGGATGCATCGGTGGTGACTTGTGCGGACTCGGGGCTGTTAGATATCCCAGAATGCATTTCGCAGCGTAGTAGCAGAGCAAGGAGGCAGAGTCGGCAGAGGCGGACAAGGCGGAGAAACCCACAACTGTAAGCATAATTATTACTGTTTTATAAATACTACTTTTGTTTCAGAATACCGGTATGTTGTTTTCAAGTTTTTATTAGATGATCATTTAATTCTCCAACCTGTCAAATCCTACTTAGCTCCGTAAACGTCCGACTGCTTGCTTGCCCAGCTGTCCCACGGGATTTCTAGCTTCCCCCGCGGGACAGCTAGCTTGCCCCGGGGGATTTCTAGCTTCCCCCGCGGTACAGCTAGCTTGCCCCGGGGGACTTCTAGCTTCCCCCTGGGACAGGGACAGCTAGTCCCGTTTGGGGGTGCAAAGTTGTGGTTCATAACCGTATGGTGAATTGCCCTAATGTGGGACACTGCTTAACCTGGGATACCTAAGGTCCATCGCATTTATCTCCTATTTCTGACACATGTTAATAGATAATATTGTTGTCAAATCAAAGCAGGGGTTCCCTGTGATTGAAATCACATGAATTCACAAATCAATGCTAAGGCTCTACATTTGAATGGTATCATGTATTGGTCAAATGTATTGGCTTGATATGTTAATATATTACATAAGTTGTAATTGCAAATACTGTCCTCACCCTATGTTTTTTATGTATACTTTATTATACTAGCTATGTTTTTTGAGCAAATTGTTTTGATAGCAACAGTGTTTTTTATATTTTACATTCACATGTATACTGGCAAATTCAGTTACAAATGGACTTCAGGAGGCAAGAGTTTCAAGAAGAAAATCGCTACTTTATTTAGCATAAAAAACAGAAGATGTCTGCTGAAAGTTGACTCATTCAGCATCAAGTCTTTTATAGACTTCAAACATGGTTAAACTCAACATGCCAAGCAAGTTAAAATCAGCTAATTTAAATATTAAAAACTGTACACAGAGGAGAATAAAACATGTCATTACAAATATGTACATTTATTTACAAAGCTAGGAATATTTACAAACCATGTTCTTATTATTATCTCCAGAGACCTAAGGAAGATGGCCCACCAGCATGTTCTGATGATCCCAAACGACCTCTCCACAATGTTGCGCCCTCTGGCCTTTTGTACCGGGCTTCAATATGACCTGGTAATCAAAATTCACATGGATGGGTGGCGGTAGAGCCTAATGATGGCCACGGGACGCTGCAGGCAGGAGTACCCTCCATCACCCAGCAAGAAGTAGGTGAGTACAGGGCCTAATTGTAGAACGGGGAACGCCGGAGCACGAGAGCATCATGCACCGACCCCGGGTTCCCGATGTAAATGTCTATACATTTGCTCTTAGCATCACAGATACCCTGCAGGATGATGGAAGTGAAGAGCTTCCTGTTAAAGTAGCTTTTCTTCTGTTCTGCAGGTGGCAGAACTCTGACATGGCACCCATCAATGCCCCGGCAGCAGATCTGAAGGCCGAGCAAAGCCTGCCCCCACCTCCTCCATCTCCTCTGGCTTGGGGAAATGGATGACCCGATGGAGGATGGCCTCCACCACGCCATGGACCGTCACCCTGCATGACGCACCACAGGCCAGCTTGAATTTGGGAAGCTGCTGGCCTTGCTGCCCCGGCCGGAAGAAAGCCCATGGATGGAGCCATGAGGTCGAGGTGCTGATGGGGGTAGCCTGTCGAAGCTATCCCTGGAGAGCCTGAAGGCTGGCTTCAGGTCCCCCTCCAGAAAAGAAGACAGCCAGGATAGGCACTGGGGTGTTGAGCTTTGTGTACAGCTGTGAGCTGCTTCTAAAAATAATAATAAATATATTTTTAACATCGTTGATTCAGTTATTTACTATTTATATTATTTATGTTTATTGTGTGTGTGTGTGTGTGTGTGTGTGTATATATAGCCCTGGAAAAAAATTAAGAGACCACTCCAAATGTTCAGTGTCTCTTGTTTTATTTTTAAGAGGCATATGTTTGGCTTAAAATGAACATTTTGATTTTATACTATAAAGTACTGACAACATTTCAACAACAAGTAATTTAGAGATAAGAAATTTTAAGAAAAATCCGGACTGGTCTCTTAATTTTTTCCGGCGCTATATATATTTACTATTGATAGATAGATAGATATACCAGTATATGCCATGCATATTTGTTTATTTTAAGTACAATCAATTGCAATTATGTATTTAATATGTATTGTCTGCTAAGAAGTGTTAAAGTCTATCAGAATTAAAAAATCATTTTAAACATTTTACTTGTTTGATCAGTAAAGGGCCTATGAATTATTACATGCCTAGGTTTTTTTAAAACATTTTAGCCTGTTATATATGTTGTGTGTAGCTTTAAGGGGCTTCAACTTTCCACCATGTGGTAAAATGATAATTCACTCATTACAGTCAAGTGTATTTATCAATATTAAACGATAAATTGAAAGGTTAAAAACAAGCCATAACAATAAAACACAGACGACGTGAGATAGACAACTGAGGAGGGCTCGTCTTCACCGCATCCCAGCTCTGTAGCACAGTTAACGAGCCGAGGTGATGACGCCATCGAGTCCGCTGCCGTTCCAATTGCAGGTGCGTGCTCCCGTTCTCGGAAGTTTGTACTTAGAAGTCCGGACTTGCAAGTTCGAACTTCCAAGTCCGCAAGTCCGTACTTTGTGTACTTGGTATTGAGAAACGGCCACTGAGTAGCAGCCTGTCATCTGTGTAAAAGCAATTTGATTCTCATTTCAAAGGCTTATCTCAAGATGGATACAATCTATAAAGAAATGTTGGAGCATTCAGTCTGCCTGTTAACATATTTATTCACACACACACACACACACACACACACACACACACACACACACACACACACACACACACACACACACACACACACACACACACACACACACACACACACACACACACACACACCATATTAGAATATACAAGGTAAGGAGTGCAGTGTGTAGAATTTTGGTTTTTTTTTTTCCTAGCAGATTTTGTAGAAAGTAATTATAATATCCATAAGTACATTTAATTTAGTGCATAATAACTGAAAAAAATGTTTTGAATAATTTTTTTTCTCCCTTAGAAAGGGTCTCATATATGTCCATATTTCTGCATATTTTGGACCAAGGCCTAGTGCCGCCATCTTGAAAGTGTCATAGTTGGAATGTCATCAGGTGCATTGTTTAACATTTAGAATTGTTCTTGTCCTTGAAGGCCACTGTAGCTTCTGTTATTATTCTAAAGGGGTGGGGTTACCCAGGGAGCGTTGCATTCTAGAACTTTGTAGAACTTTCTTGATGATGTTATATTACACACTGCACCTTTAAGCAAAATAATCATTTTGGCCAAAAAGTAAATTATTCCATTATTTATTTTAAGAGGGTGACGATATGACCCTTTCTGTTTTCTAAATACATCTCACTCAATCGATAACATTATTGGCTGCTACATGGCTATAAAAAAAATAAAGCAACATAAAAAAACAAGGCAGCGCCCTTAGCTCAGTTGGTAGGGCGCCCCCCCCCCATGGGCCTCGGCCAGCAGCGGACCCGGGTTCGATTCCAGCCCGCGGTCGTTCTCTGCATGTCACTCCCCTCTCTGCCCCATTTCAACTCTGTCTCTACACTATCAATAAAGCATAAAAATGACCAAAAAATATCTTAAAAAAATGAAATAATAAAACATAAAGACTCTGGCCTCTGCTCCTCAATATGACAGTGTATGAGTAACCCAGCCCTCACACTTAACTGCTAGACTGATTTACAAGATTAAAACTAACGGAGACATGACAGCTGTCCCAATAATGTGCGGTCAGACTTATGGCATAGCTCCCTTTGGCCCAAAGTATCAAAAATTATCATTCTCTGTGTGTGTGTGTGTGTGTGTGTGTGTGTGTGTGTGTGTGTGTGTGTGTGTGTGTGTGTGTGTGTGTGTGTGGTGTGTGTGTGTGTGTGTGTGTGTGTGTGACCGGTGTGCGTTAAGTTTATACAAGGTAGATCGTGTATCCCCTCTTGAGTTACGTTTGTGCGACTCTGTCTGTGTGTTATGAATAACCAAAGCCTTATTAATATCCCAACCTGTTGAAGTGTGGGTGTGTGTCTGTGTCTGTCTGTGTGTATGTGTGTGTCTGTGTGTATGTGTGTGTGTGTCTGTGTGTGTGTGTGCGTTTGCGTGCGAGCGAGCGTGTGTACGCGTGCTTGCGTGCGGCCGAGCGTTTGTTTGCGAACGACCGTGCGTGAGCGTGCGTGCGTTTTGCGAGCGTGCGTGCGGTCGTGCGGTTGTGTGGGCGGTCGGGCGGCGTGTGTAGGTGTGTGTCCAGCGTTAAATCAATTTACCCAAGGAACATAGACATTTGTTTTTCTTCCATATTAAGTCCCAACCTGTTGCAGTGTGTGTGTTACATATTATTATCTTGTTCTTCACCTGTTGAAGAATGGGTGAATGTGTACAAAACAATGTAAAGTGCTTTGGGTCTGTGAACAACGGAGATAAAGCGCTATATAAGTCCATTTACCATTTTACCATTTTACCATTTACCTGTTGAAGTGGCGTCTGAAGCTCTCACTCAGCAGATACAGGGCGAAGGGGTTGACGCAGGAGGAGGAGAAGGAGAGGACTCTGGCCAGCAGCGTGATGAGCAGGTGGGGCAGAGACACGTCCATGGTCTGG
>CM047522.1:28787829-28791948 GCA_026122265.1 Ammodytes dubius | reverse complement strand
GCTTTTTTGATAAAAAAATGAGAGGTTTTAATAAACCGTCCATCGCTTGGAGTGAATGAAAACTTACTTGGCTGAAAACAGAAACTAACAGAGGGACTCGGCTCACTGTACAGTCCCTTCAGTCGCGCTGTCAGCTTGCCGACATGGCTCTGCTGTGTATTCGGGCTCCAGACAAACAAACAGATCGCGGAAGCCGCTCCCCTAGACAACGTTAACGGGCAGGATTTTCATGACTTTCACTTTATCCATCAAACCAAAAGCAGTTTTTCTGCACGGGCGATCACTCGCTGGTCTCCCAGTGATTTTCACCGTCAGAGCGTTCCACTCGCTGCTTTGCTCGGGTGGAGGCTTTGTGTGAAGGTGATTTAACATCACGGTCGTAGACGAATGCTATAGACCAGGGGTCCCCAAACTACGGCCCGCGGGCCGCCGCTTTTTATTGGCCCGCGGCCGATTTTAAAAATATAATGTAATATGGCCCTTGATTTTTTATTTTTATTTTTTTTATATTTCTTAGTTAACCCACTAGTGCAGGGGTGTCAAACACTGATTGATTGGCCCGTGGCACATTTTAAAAATATAATGTAATATGGCGCTTTTAATTTTTAAATAATTTAAATGCACTCATTATATTACAGAGAAATATGTCCCATAAAAGAAAATGAGCAACAAGCCCATCCCAGAGGACCCTGCATAATATTTTATTTTAAATAATATTATTATGGAAAATCTATGCGTCCTTCTCCAATAGCTTCTAATTCATCTGACACAGAGTCTCCATTTTTTTTTCATACAAAATTCTTCAGATTTAGCCTCTTAATTTCCCTCTCAAAGTGCACCAGATTCATGCATTTCGCTTTAAAAACTTTAAAAAATCTCCCGGGGGGCATACCCCGGACCCCCCTAGGAGGGTCGGGACCCTCGGCTGGATACTATTTTCTCCCTGCTAGACATTAGACACAAAGGCAGAAAACACTGGGTGTATCATTGGCATAAAATGTGTCTGTTTAATGTGCAAGGAAAGTGTTGCCGTGAAGAAGGATTACAATTTACGAAGACACTATGAAACTAAACATCAGAGCAGCTACATGTCCTGATAAATGTGTAATTTTTGCAAAGTGGCCCGGCCCTTCGTAGATTTTTCTGTATGTGGCCCTCAGTGAAAAAAGTTTGGAGACCCCTGCTATAGACCTATAACTTTATGCTGCATATTTAGCATTGCACTGTTGACCAACACTGGACATTTAATGCGCGCATTTTGCAGAAATGAAGCGCCCGCAGCGCGCTCACGACCACACGTGAACTCGCATCACGGACGTCTCCCCTGTCCCGAAAAAAATCTAATAAAGTAAAACCCTCCGATTTACCGATTTATATTTTTAGAGTCGAGAATCGAGTCGAGAATCGACACATTGTTCACATCCCTAGTATAAACACACACACACACGCACACACGCACGCACACACACACACACACACACACACACACACACACACACAAACACGCACGCACACGCACACACACACACACACACACACACACACACACACACACACACACACACACACACACACACACACACACACACACACGGACTGCAATCAAGTTGTATTCAAGAATGCACTATCTATGGATTCACCAAATAAATGCCATTATACTATATAGCCTATATTTGCTCAAAGAGACAGACAAATTGAACTATGTTGTGGTATGCATATATTTTAGTTTGATTTTAATTTATTTTCAGTATTAAAACAATTTACAATCAATTAATTTGGATTTTCAATGAATAGAAAGACTTATTTTAAATGTACATATCCACCTTCTGTCCTTTATCTTTCTGTTTATACAACAATATACAGAGACAATTTTAATTTTAGCCATATTTCAAATGGTAGAATGAATCATGATTAATCATGATTTATCCACAGCACCCTGTGATTAATCTGATCAAAATGGTATTCGTTTGACAGCCCTAAAAATAGCATTCTTTGCACTGATGGTCTCGTTTGCTGTTACATGTAATTCATGATCATCAGAGGAAAAATTAGACTGTTTCAGAATTATTTAAAAGTTCCTTGTAACACCTTTACATTCTTGAAAACATGAGGCCACAGTAACCTTGATCTCCAAAAGCTAATGAGTCCATCTTTGAATTAGATCAGCGCTCCTGATATTAAGGAGGATAGAACATGTAGAACATCCAAAGACAGAAACAGAATAAAGCCTTCAGGTGTCTGATGATAAACCGCTGCTGTGTCTTTTTCTCTCCATCAGATTCCTGTGAACTCACACTGGACACAAACACAGTGTACAGATACCTCAAACTGTCTGACAACAACAGGAAGGTGACAGGTGTGGAGGAGAAGCAGCCATATCCTGATCATCCAGAGAGATTCAACTGGTGGCCTCAGCTGCTGTGTAGTAATGGTCTGACTGGTCGCCGTTACTGGGAGGTCGAGTGGAGAGGAAAGGTTCTTATATCAGTGAGTTACAGTGGAATCAGCAGGAAAGTACTCAGTAGAGACTGTGAGTTTGGAGACAATGATCAGTCCTGGAGTCTGGACTGCTCTGATGATGGTGATGATCGTATTCGTCCTAGTTACTCTGTCCGTCACAATAAGATACAAACATCCATCCCCTCCTCCTCTGTCTCTCACAGAGTAGCAGTGTATGTGGACTGTCCTGCTGGCTCTCTGTCCTTCTACAGTGTCTCCTCTGACTCACTGATCCACATCCACACCTTCAACACCACATTCACTGAACCTCTGTATCCTGGGTTTATGATTGTGACAGTTGGTTCCTCTGTGTCTCTGTGTGATGTGTAGGAGGGAGATAACTTCCAGTCCTGAGGTTTAGATGTTGGTGGTGGACGAGGCTTCACTTAGTTCATATGAACTAGTCTGCCCAATCTGATAGTTAACCCCCCCACACATACTGCAGACAACTCACTCTATCTATCTATCTATCTATCTATCTATCTATCTATCTATCTATCTATCTATCTATCTATCTATCTATCTATCTATCTATCTATCTATCTATCTATCTATCTATCTATCTATCTATCTATCTATCTATCTATCTATCTATCTATCTATCTATCTATCTATCTATCTATCTATCTACATCACAGCAAAAACAAGCATGGCCGCCCAGTAGCGCTAAGATAATATGATGTTTTTTATGCTGTTTTTTTGTACAGCATCTTGATCA
The DNA here is from genome assembly GCA_026122265.1 of Ammodytes dubius. Classification (NCBI taxonomy): domain Eukaryota; kingdom Metazoa; phylum Chordata; class Actinopteri; order Uranoscopiformes; family Ammodytidae; genus Ammodytes; species Ammodytes dubius. The sequence goes on along the minus strand of CM047522.1, from coordinate 28,788,731 downwards.
TGTAAATTGTTGATTTTTGCAAATATTTGAAAAATATACTGACAGTGGAATGTAAGGTTTTGATAAAAACATTTTTTTGGCTTTACTTGGAGATGTATTAGATAATGACACCAAGAGTTGTCACGGGGCGTTCACAGACAGTTGGAACTTTGAGAATACGATTAATTTTCCGCTGTTTTAAGCTTCTGGCTAGGGTGAGTGATTTCTTTTTTGTGGGTCGGGGGGGGGGGGGGGGGGGGATCTTAATTCTTCAAACCCACTCTGAGGGTTTTGGTAAATGTTGGTGTTGTCAGAAATGTGTTTTTTCTTAGAGATGGTGGAATGATCTCCTCAGGGCTGAACTGGTGTAAACTGTATTTACTTTGATTTTCACTGTAATAATGTTTTCTTGGAGCAGCAAGTAGCTGCTGCTGATGGCTGCAGCGGATATCATTTAGTTCAATAAAAGTTTAAAGACTAAAAGCAGAGTGGATTGGTTTCATTTCTTTGATGTTAACTTTGAACATGTTTTGTGAACATATCCTCATGATCTGCTACCTGTCCTTACTGTGTTTTCGCTGCAAGTGTTAAAGGCCTACTTCACCGGTTTGAATATGAAGGTGTATTGAATTCTGAGATCCTATGTAGTATAAATGTGCAAAAAAAAAAAAAAAAATCAGTTCATCCTAGCCTGAGAAAAGGCAGAAAGAGTGTTTTTTTTAACCCTATATTTCTCTTTCTCGTGACATCACAGAAAGAGAAATATAGGGTTAAAAAAAACTTACTTTGTAAATATTACTGTGATGTCTTTTACTGTGACATACACCTTCATATTCAAACCGGTGAAGTAGGCCTTTAATACACAGCCTAGGCTCTGTAAACCAGTATGTAAACAAAGGGGTCATCGTAGCAATAGCAATAGC
>CM047522.1:28765329-28782829 GCA_026122265.1 Ammodytes dubius | reverse complement strand
TGCTGCTGCAACACATCTGTCAGCTGAGCTTTGTTTCATTAGCTGTTAGTTAGCACCATCTAGTGGACAGACAGGAGAACTACAACATAAATGCAATTTACAACATTACAAGTGATTAGTTTTGTTCAGGATTGTTTTTTTATCTTGTTGATATTTTTATTTTATTTTTTTTTCATTGGTGAAAATACTTTTCTGTGTGTTTTTTATAGGATTGCAAACTTTTTTGCATTGTTGAGTTGCATTCATTTAAAGGCTGTTTGAATGCTGTAGGTTCAGGTGTGGAAACTGGTTATAGCATTTGTAATAGTTATATTATAAATATACACATATATATGTATAGATGAACTTCTTTAGACATCCATCCACAAAACCTCCCTTCATTTCTGAAAAAGCAACATTCTGAATCAGACAAGCTGTCAGTTTGTGGTTACAATTATTAATTTCATAAAAGCAGTTTGCGTCAGTTTGAAATGCTCAATCTGTTTTTGTGTTGATAAAAACTAGTCTAAAATGTTCTCAAATGTTTAAATATACTAATTAATTACTACGAGGATTAACCAACTGTGAAATGCTGCTGAACATCATATCTGCTGCTGATTTACTATGAGGGACAATAGCACCATCTAGTGGACGGATTCTGGAACTACACACAATATAAACATAAACAGTCAACACAGGTGCAGAGAGCAACATTAGCCTCAGGCAGGTAAAGCAGAGGAGGTGGGGACAGAAACACTTGGCACTTGTTGAACTGGTTTTCACGTGACTGATGTTCATTTTTAGACTTTTAGACACACAACACACACACACACACAACACACACACACCACACACACACACACACACACACACACACACACACACACACACACACACACACACACACACACACACACACACACACACACACCACACACACACACACACACACACACACACACACACACACACCACACACCACACACACACACACACACACACACACACACACACACACAACACACACACACACACACACACACACACACACACACACACACACACACACACACACCACACCCACCAGGACTGAGCAGGATGAAATGAGCAGTGTAGATAGATAGATAGATAGATAGATAGATAGATAGATAGATAGATAGATAGATAGATAGATAGATAGATAGATAGATAGATAGATAGATAGATAGATAGATAGATAGATAGATAGATAGATACTTTGGGGTGAGCTCCCTTCATAGTTGGACAAGGTCATTTTGTCTGGCTATCCGGAATTCTTGGATGATTTGTTGGTGCTCTGGGCCCCTTGTCTCAAAAAGTGTTTCTTGCTTCTTGTAATGAATGTACATTTCTTGTGTTTGTGTTTGTGTGAAGGCTCTGCCATGGGTCAGTGTGCGAGCAAACTGCGAAAGCCTTTCTCTAAAACAACTCTGAGGTTGAAACATGGCGGCCGGACCAAAGCTCACAGGTGACATGAGGATCTCTTACTGTATAAGACTGAAATCACTGCACCGTAAATGTTCACTCTCAAAACTCTTTATGTGTGTGTGTGTGTGTGTGTGTGTGTGTTTGTATTCAACAGACCTGGACCAGAACCAGAACCTGGACCCAGGTGTGTTTCCATTAAGAGTGACCTGCCTGTGTGTTAACCTATTGGGTTCAAAGATGAACAGCGGTCTGATGATCTAAACTTCTAAAGTAATATTTTCATTTCAGGCTGGAACTCTTGCTGAGTTTGTGTTGGTTTAGTTTTGTTCTTTCTATCATTATTTGTCTTATGCCACGTCTCAGCATGCAGAGAACTGACCACGGGTCAGATTTGAACCGGGTCTGCTGTGGGGATCGAGCCTCAGTCTAGGGGATGCTCTAACCACTTCACCATGGGCGCCCCCCTTCAAAATTGACTAAATCAAATACATTTTGGTATTGCCTGGTTAAATAAGGCGTTGCTTATAATAAAAAATCTCAATTCTACCTTGTAAACTTTTAAAAATCATATCAAATTAGAATTAGGCTGCGTTCAGAAAGCCATACTAACGTCCTACGTCCTACATACTTAACATCTATATACTGCATACTCTCTACTCAAAGATCCATTGTGTATGTGCGGTGCGTCGAAACGGTTTCAGTGAAGTATACTCAAGCAATAAAGAATTTCTTCTTCTTCTCATAGGATTCCGGCGGTTTAGACGCTGTTTAGTGTATTGCCGCCCTCCACAGGTTAGATATAGAACTAGATTTTTACATGCAGTCCTGTGTTGTTCAGGATATGCAGAATTGTAAATAAATGATTTAACACTAGAAACGCCAGCGTTCTCTTTATAGGCTACCTATAACTTCAGCGGGTCAAATCTACCCGTGCATTTCTAGAGTAATATAAAGTCATAAATTAGTTTGTTTAATCATTATCGCTGTTTTATACCTCTTGTTTTATAATCTAAGTATCTTTAAGAACACACTAATCACGTTTCGTGGCAACTCAGTAATGAAACTGAAAGTAGATATAATATCGCTAATAAATGAAAACAGACGGTCAAAACAGCGTCCAAATGAGCTAAAATCCTAAATACAATAAACAGTAACATGGCCCACTTATTTTTAGGTAAGCTCCAATTGATTATTCATGAATTTTTTCAAACGTTTATGTTTTGAGGCGGAGGATCCCTCCGACGCTCTCTGTCCGGCTCATCAGCACTCAGCTGTCTGTGAGTTGAGCTGGACGAGCCGCGGTGTGTGGAACAGCGATCTGTTCTGATCTCTCTCCACTATCAGACTCACTTCACTCATTTCACTTAGTAACTCTAATGTTGTTAGGTATTTATCTTCATCTCTTATCTATTGTGAGAGTTTATGAATGAGTGCACGGAAAGTTGTCAGATCGCGGACCCCAATCAATGCCGTTGCCTAGCAACGTGCTCGAAAATATTAAATTTTCCTGTGCGGGTAGAATTGACCCAGTGCATTGTGGGGCGGTTGAATAGGAAAAGTAACCTGTCGATCAATACCCAAAATCTTCCCGGAAGTTAGTACTCATCCGGGCAATTCTCGCATACCCAAACTCGCATACCCAACCGTCACATACTCAAATTAAAGTAGGGCTGCAACTAACGATTATTTTAATAATCGATTAATCGGTCGATTATTTTTTCGATTAATCGATGAATCGGATAAAAAAAAGAAACATTTGTAATTGCGGCATCTTTATTCAAAAACTGAACATTACTTCAAATTCACAGTGCAGACTGAAGTGTCAAAACACCAGGTTATTGCTCCAACGTCCCGGAACTATTAAAAGTAATATTAAATGATAAAATATTAAAAATAAACTTAACTGGGATAACACAAAAAAAAAACATACAATGTATGATATACATTTATACAGTATATAAGGGATGTCCATGGTAAACCAGTCAACCGATAAGATTTTTAACCAGTAAATACTAACGGTTAAAAAAATTAAATCATCTTAATTTCTCTCAGATGACAGGAGATCGTTAATTTTTATTGATATTGATACCATTTTCGAGACTCCTTCACGATCCAAGTCTTTATTGATATCACTATTGATACTTTTCTATTATTTTGTTGAAATAGAACTTGTATTATTGCTGTAATTGCTGATATGATCATAGCTCAAGATAGGACATTAAACAGGTCATAATTCCATCTTTACTATCTATTTTATATTGCTGGGAAAACAATTTTTCACCAAAATCTCAAATTTCTTTTTTTTTGTGTTGCATTTGAACACATCAATCATATTACTGAGCCGGCCTGAACACATCACATTTGACATGTTTTCTAACTAGCTCTATATCCTTCTGATTTTAATATGGATTTAAAAACTGGATTACTATTTTTAACTGACGGGACTTTCTACACCGTTCGGTTGTGTGATTACTGCCGCTGCTTTGAATGACTGTTGATGCGCCGATGCCGACTCTCCGAGCCCGTCTGCACACCGTCTGCAGCAGCAGCAGCTGACAGAGTTTTTTTGGACTAGACGGACACTGAGTTGAAGGAGTTTTTTTAACCCAAAGAAAGCAAAGGTACAACAATTTTATATAGGCCTACAGTCCAGTGTTAAATATGACCAAAATACAAGCTGTGGCCGCTCACACTATAGCTTTCCCGCACCGCTTCACGTGCGGAAGGCTCGCTGTGGGCGTGCATGAACCTGTCGGCGGCTGGATGTAAACAGTGCCGCGCCTACGAGTGACATATTAATCGCGCAACTCAACGAATCGATGACCAAATCCGTTGCCAACGCTTTTAGTAATCGATTTTTATCGATTCGTTGTTGCAGCCCTAAATTAAAGTCAAAATGAGTATGAGTAGGACGTTAGTATGGCTTTCCGAACACAACCTTAGTTTTTACAGAGCTGAATTTTTTCCAGCACATCCATTGATTTGCGATGCAACTTTTTGTGTTGGTCAATGGTCAATTTGTAATTCTCATTCTGTTTTTCAACATATGAAACTTGACAAACTAAATGTTTTATTCATCAGATATGTAATCCATATTCTCCAAAATGTTATTCTCTTAATCCAACAGAATTTTTTTTTTTTTTTTTTTTTTTTTTTTTGACTCTTCAGCCTATGCCCTGTCGTCAGCTCTATACAATTGTACAGCTCTTGTGTCAAATTTCACAAATGGAGGAATATGTGAATATTTTAACCAAGAGGAGACTGTAGAATATGTTCATTTCACTGTTCAAACGATGCTGAGAGATTATAGTCATGAATATATTCCTAAACACCCACACTCTGTCCTGGATCACGTGAAATCCAACTGACCAAACTTACTCTAGTAGTTTAAGAAATCTCCACAAAGTGCAGATAAAGGCTTGACCCCACTAATTGCTGCTTGCGGCTACATTTTCTCTATCAATTTGTTGTTTTTAGAGTAAAACATTCAAAAGTCAAAACATAATTAGTGAAGTCTGAGTTTCTCTGATATGAAGCAGAATCAGTGGACTGAACAGACGGAGTGTCTGGTGGCCTCCTCTGATTATTCCTGTGATTTTAGAACTAACAATCCTGATGATTAATTTGGACAACACTATGAACCAGCATTCTAAACTAGTCTAGTCTGTTTAAATAGTTTAAGATCTAAAAAAGGAAGTAGTATTTTTCTCAAAGTTATTTTCTTTCTGTGTCCCTCAGATCTTTGCAGGAAGATGAAATGACATATACAAGACAGGTCCTCTTGGAAACTTTAAAGGATTTAGGAGAAGACGAATTTTATGAATTCAAGTGGCAGCTGCAGCAGCGAGAGAGCCTCTCTGGCTTCCCAAATCCCTAGGAGTGAACTGGAAAAAGCAAACCGAATGCAAACTGTGGATCAGATGGTCCAGACCTACGTCACAGACACTAATAAAGTGACCAGGAATGTTTTGGGCAAGATAAATAGAAATGATCTTGTGAAAACCTTATCAGCACCAGTTCACCCACAGGTAAGTCATGTAAAGAGGAACAGGTGATATCACAACACTGACATCATATTTTATAGAACAGAATACAGACAATGAATTTTCTTTTCCTTTAACAAGAAAGAGTTTATTGCAAAAATGTGACTGGTAAATGTTTATTTGAAATGTGTTCATTAAAAATGTATTTTTTAACGATATCTTATCAATAATCTGACAACAAGTTGATGTCTAAAACAAATCTAAAATGTGTTCAGCTGTATGACCCCAGTGCCTCATTAATCTTCATATTAAGAGAAATACTCTTTTAGACAAAGTGTAATACAAAAAGTATTTCTCTTAATATGAAGACTAATCTGGTAGAAAAGTATGAGGATATCTATAAAGGAAAAAAAAGTCCCATTCACCACGTAGTGTGATACTAGTGTAACCTGGTGTGGTCATTTTCAGGACTTTCGCCCCGGAAAGAGATTTTGGCACACATCCCACGTTGTTCAATGGGGTCATATTAGTCTATAACAGTTGAGATATTCTTCGCTAAATGAAGCTCATACAAATCTTACCCAGGACCTCCACTATTAGTAATTGTGTGTATTTCAGCTGCTTGGCAGCAGTGGTTCAGTTTGTCCTTTTGGTGCTTTATTTCCTAAAGGTAGCCTGTGGTGGCCCTTTACAGTTTAGTTGTGTTTTTTTTCTCCCCTTCCCCATCCATCACAATAGCGATTTAGTGGTTATCCCTCCGGGGTAACTTTGAGACACCCCTGGGTCCCCACCTCTCCTCACATGTTGGAAATGTCATGCTTTTCTCAAAAAGTGCACAATTGTTATTAATATGTGAGCTTATCCGCTGTACTATAATGGGGATCTTAATAAACTAAACTAAGCCATGGTAACACCAGGTAAAATGACTCTTGACGTTCCCCACTCTCTACCCAGAACCTTCTCCCTCTGTCATGGTGGCAGCTCTCACTGCAGTGGCCCTCACCAGCTCTCCGCCTGGCTCGTTGCTCCTGGAAACCGGAGCAACGTCACCGCGCAACATCCAAGAATCCTCTACAGTGGAACTGCAAACTGACCCTGCTCCTCAAGGTAACATCACAAGGATTAGATGCCTCCACAGATAGAATATTTCTAATATTTACTATTTAAAATATTTACTATTGCTCTATACTGTTTTGTTTTGGCTTACCTTTTGCACTATTTAGAATCTATTTATTGTATGTATTACTTATTTCATCTTATATTATTTTATTCTTTTGTACCATTGCACCATGGGTCGGAGAGAAACAGCATTTCAAGAACTAATGTTTCCTGTGATGCAAAGCTTGTTGTAATGAATGAACATGTTGTTGTGTCTGTGTGAAGGTGTGGGCTCTGCTCTGGATCAGAGTGAGGACAGAGAGGAGGGAGGGGAACATGGCGGCCAGACCAAAGCTCAGAGGTGACATGAGGATCTCTAACTGTCCATGAGGCCTTTGCTTTCTGACTGGATCTGATTTAGTAAATGTGTGTGTGTGTGTGTGTGTGTGTGTGTGTGTGTGTGTGTGTGTGTGTGTGTGTGTGTGTGTGTGTGTGTGTGTGTGTGTGTGTGTGTGTGTGTGTGTGTGTGTGTGTGTGTGTGTGTGTGTGTGTGTGTGTGTGTGTGTGTGTGTGTGTGTGTGTGCGTGCGTGTGTGTGTGTGTGTTCTACAGACCAGAATCTCCTGGACCTGGACCTGAACCAGAACCTGGCCCCAGCTGTGTTTCCACTAAGAGTAACCGGTCTATTGGGTTCAAAGATGAACAGCAGTCTGATGATCAAAAGTAATAATTTCTCTTAATAGTTTGTTATTATCAGTGTTAAAACATTCAAAAGTCAAAACATAATTAGTGAAGTCTGAGTTCCTTTGATACGAAACAGAATTAAAAATCCTGATTTAACGTGGGAATGGGAACAGGTCTCCCTTGTAAAAGAGTCTCAATGGGATTTACCTGTAGAAATAAAGGTTAAAAAAGGGTGAAGGACTTGATGAAACTGTTGGTTAAATTATTGATTCATTCTAAATGTCTGAGTAAATCACTTCCTGTGTTCAGCCTCTGGAGCAGGTTTGGATAGAAACTAGTTGTTGAGTCTTCATGAGAAGGTGTAACTGATCATTGGTCCGTAATAGAACATTACTTTGTCCGAACTAACGGTTTTCTGAATATATATATATATATATATTATCTTCCTCTTGTAACAGACAGCAGTGATAGAATGGAGACAGTTGACACAGATGAGTTTGAGCCTGTTTCTCTGTCACACTGACAAACTGAGGAACACTGCTTCATGTTGAACAGCAGTTAGGACTCATGTTGATAGAAAATCATTCTGACTGTGTTTCTTCCTCCAGGATGGACCACGGTGGAGAGCAGAGGTTAAAACGTGATGATCTGAAGAAGTGTAAGTGTGGATTCAGTTTGAGTTCAGTTTTCTTAGCTGCTCCGAGGAACTTTCAGATTGTGTTCATTCTAGCGGCCTCTTTTGACAAAAGCTGTAGTGTTTTTAGATAGCCAGCTGTTGTTCCTGGGTGAGTGTACCCGGACAAAGGCATTAAGAAACCTGTATAAAAATAGTTTAGGGCTGTCAAAATGAATGCGTTAACGCAGGGTGATTAATTTCAGGAATTAATGTCTTTATTATTTTAACGCAATTAACGCATGTGCAGAATGATCTGCCCCGTACATCCCACCCACTTTGTACTACAGTCACTGTAACGTTGTGGCTGACCCAGGATCAGTAGCTGTGCCTGGCCAAACATAGCAGCACGTTAGCCCATGCCGTGTTTTAAACTGCTAACGGCCACGTCTGTGTCGCGGGCGGCAGTTGATGTCGGGAGCAACAGGAGGAGAAACATTGTCTGCTCTATTCAGAGCCCGCGAGGACACAAACGTCTGCAGTTTTCAGAGGTGTGTGTGATTAGTGTGTGGCTATTCAGGCACAAATGAACAGTCCCCTAGAACGTAGTCACACGTATAAACAAGGGATGTGAAACGACTCATCATTTGCGTGTCGACGTGTCGCTGGCATGAATCGACAAATCGATCGATTTACTGTGCCATTAAAAAAAAAGGCAGTTTGGTGCTGATTAGAATGAGCAGCTGCGCTTTCCTTTGAACAACACTGCTGCCGCCCGCTGTGTGTGTTCAGACTTCATCTGCATCAAAGCCTTTTTGATAATAAAATGAGAGGCTTTAATTAAACGCTGTCCATGCGTTGGAGGTGATAGTAACTTACTCGGCTGAAAAGAGAAACTAACAGAGGGAGGCGGCTCTCTGTCCCTTCATCGTCGCGCTGTCAGCTTGCCGACATGGCTCTGCTGTGTATTCGGGCTCCAGACAAACAAACAGATCGCGGAAGCCGCTCCCCTAGACAACGTTAACGGGCAGGAGTTTCATGACTTTCACTTTATCCATCAAACCAAAAGCAGTTTTTCTGCACGGCGGATCACTCGCTCACTCTGGCGAGGTCTCCCGGTGATTTTCACCGTCAGAGCGTTCCACTCGCTGCTTTGTTCGGGCGGAGGCTTTGTGTGAAGGTGATTTAACATCACGGTCGTAGACGAATGCTATAGACCTATAACTTTGTGCTGCATATTTTGCATTGCACTGTTGGCCAACACTGGACATTTAATGTGCGCAAATTGCAGAAATGAAGCGCCCGCAGCACGCTCACGACCACACGTGAACTCGCATCACGTTCTATTTTTTTTTAGAGTCGAGAATCGATACATTGTTCACATCCCTAGTATAAACACGCACGCACGCACACACACAGACACACACACACACACACACACACACACACACACACACACACACACACACGCCACACACACACACACACACACACACACACACACACACACACACACACACACACACACACACACACACACACACACACACACACACACACACACACACACACACACACACACACACACACACACACACACACACACACACACACACACACACACACACACACACACACCCAGCGGACTGCAATCAAGTTGTATTCAAGAATGCACTATCTATGGATTCACCAAATAAATGCCATTATACTATATAGCCTATATTTGCTCGAAGAGACAGACAAATTGAACTATGTTGTGGTATGCATATATTTTAGTTTGATTTTAATTTATTTTCAGTATTAAAACAATAATTTGGATTTTCAATGAATAGAAAGACTTATTTTAAATGTACATATCCACCTTCTGTCCTTTATCTTTCTGTTTATACAACAATATACAGAGACAATTTTAATTTTAGCCATATTTCAAATGGTAGAATGAATCATGATTAATCGTGATTTATCCACAGCACCCTGTGATTAATCTGATCAAAATTGTGTTCATTTGACAGCCCTAAAAATAGCATTCTTTGCACTGATGTCTCGTTTGCTGTTACATGTAATTCATGATCATCAGAGGAAAAATTAGACTGTTTCAGAATTATTTAAAAGTTCCTTGTAGCACCTTTACATTCTTGAAAACATGAGGCCACAGTAACCTTGATCTCCAAAATCTAATCAGTCCATCTTTGAATTAGATCAGCGCTCCTGATAAGAAGGAGAATAGAAATGAAGAACATCAAAGACAGACACAGAATAAAGCCTTCAGGTGTCTGATGATAAACTGCTGCTGTGTCTTTTTCTCTCCATCAGATTCCTGTGAACTCACAGTGGACACAAACTCAATACACACAAACCTCAAACTGTCTGACAACAACAGGAAGGTGACACGTGTGGAGGAGGAGCAGCCATATCCTGATCATCCAGAGAGATTTAACTTCTGTCAGCTGCTGTGTAGTAATGTTCTGACTGGTCGCCGTTACTGGGAGGTCGAGTGGAGCGGAAGGGTTACTATATCAGTGAGTTACAGAGGAATCAGCAGGAAAGGAGGCGGTGAAGACAGTGTGTTTGGCCAGAATGATCAGTCCTGGAGTCTGCTCTGCTCTGATGGTGGTGGTTACTCTGTCCGGCACAATAACATAACAACATACATCTTCTTCTCCTCTGTCTCTAACAGAGTAGCAGTGTATGTGGACTGTCCTGCTGGCTTTCTGACCTTCTACAGTGTCTCCTCTGACTCACTGATCCACCTCCACACCTTCAACACCACATTCACTGAACCTCTGTATCCTGGGTTTGGGATCTGGTTAGATGGTTCCTCAGTGTCTCTGTGTGATGTGTAGGAGGGAGACACCTTTAAATGTTGGTGGTGGACGAGGCTTCACTTAGTTCATATGTGTCCCAATGTGATAGTCTAGCCCCCAAATATACTGCAAATAACTCTATCTATCTATCTATCTATCTATCTATCTATCTATCTATCTATCTATCTATCTATCTATCTATCTATCTATCTATCTATCTATCTATCTATCTATCTATCTATCTATCTATCTATCTATCTATCTATCTATCTATCTATCTATCTATCTATCTATCTATCTATCTATCTATCTATCTATCTATCTATCCATCCATCCATCCATCCATCCATCCATCCATCCATCCATCCATCCATCCATCCATCCATCCATCCATCCATCCATCCATCCATCCATCCATCCATCCATCCATCCATCCATCCATCCATCCATCCATCTATCTATCTATCTATCTACAGTCCCCTCCAATAGTATTGGAACGGTGAGGCCAATTCCTTTATTTTTGCTGTAGACTGGAAACATTTGGGTTTGACACCAAAATATGAACATGAGACGATAGATCAACATTTCAGCTTTCATTTCCAGGTATTTACATCTGGATCTGATACACAACTGAGAAGATAGCATTATTTGTAAATGAACACCACATGTTTAGGAGAGCAAAAGTATATAGGCTCGTTCGACCTGTCGCCGTCTTGCTAAGACCTGCGCAATTATGACGCTCGTCTTGCTGAGCGCACTGCATTATGGTTAGACTTTTTGTCCCACTTGCACCGACTTGCACCCGTGGCTGGCTGCGGCTCGGCTGCTTGAGACTTTGAAGTCCCGCGGTATCAAGACGGACACAGACACTGGAGCAAGTCGCTGCAGTTGCTCCCCACGGGCTGCGGGAGCGAAATGTCTGATGGGAAACGTCTTGCTGACAGGCGGAGCTGAGCGGTAATTGGGAGTTTAAACCTCGTGCCTTTGATGCGTTTCCCCAATTGGTTACGCAAAAGTCTGACATCACCGCTCAAAATTAAATTACGATCCATTCTTTTTGATTTTAATTTATGTTTAATCATTAGGCCGCCACAATATGCATTTAAGCAGAAATGTACTTGATCAGAGTTAAACCTCCACTGATCTGAACCCTTGACATAGAAATAATTTGGATGTGTAACTCTCCTGTATAGATATATTTAAAAGTGAACACAAACTTGAGTCACATAAGATCTTGGTGAAGTGATTTTTATACCATTCAGATTAAATCATAGGCTTATTTCAAGTGATCTAAATGGTCTGGGGATTGTATTTTACATGTAGTGTCGCAAAGCCAGACCAAAACTACAACAAGTAGCCTAGTTTGTTTGTTACACATCATAAAACAGTTCATCATATCCATCTCTACAATAATAATAAGGGATCTTTTCTTAGACCTTCTTTATTTAGGTTGATCATATTCGTTATGTGAAGGGAGAAATACTAAACCTCCTTTATTTGGATTTGTAAATTATTCTTGTAAATTATTCTTTATCACTTAAAATGAGGTTTTCTAGTAAAGTAACAAGAAAGATAAAGATGTGTGGGGAATGGGGATATTAGCTTATATCTCGTTTCTTGTTTTGAAAATGCCCCTCGCTTTTAAAGTGTTTACTCGTCTTTGTGTTGTGTTCTGCTTCTAATCGGTTGTAGCATGTGTGACTCTCCTGCGAATATGTTTCTAATAGGCCTTCAAAATAAAACTAGAAAACGAACTGCATCCGCAACAAGGACGCTACTTCCGACTCGGAGCTGTCCGGCTTCAGTCAGGCTTTTTGGTCACTCCCCCGACTGCACTCGGCTACTCTCGTCTACTTTCCAGACGAGCTGAAAGTTAGGTCGAACGAGCCTTATCTGTCTATCTATCTGTTTATCTTTCTGTCTGTCTGTCTCTGATTGGATCTGATCTCTGACATTTTCACCACGTGACCTCACAGCACAAACAAACATGGCCGCCCAGTAGCACTAAGGAGAGAACATTTTATGTTTGTTTTTACAGCATCTTGATCATGTAAATTGTTGATTTTTTAGTGGAATGTTTTGGTTTTGATGAATTGGTTTTTTTTGGCTTAACTTGGAGATGTATCAGATACTGACACCAAGAGTTGTCGCGGGGCGTTCACAGACAGTTGGAACTTTGAGAATACGATTAATTTTTCGCTTTTTTAAGCTTCTGGCTACTGTGAGTGATTTCTTTTTTGTGGGTCGGGGGGGGGGGGGGGGGGGGGGGGGGGGGGATCTTAATTCTTCAAACCCACTCAGAGGGTTTTGGTTAATGTTGGTGTTGTCAGAAATGTGTTTCTCTTAGAGATGGTGGATTGATCTCCTCAGGGCTGAACTAGTGTTTAAACTGAATTTACTTTGATTTTCGCTGTAACAATGTTTTCTTGGAGCAGCATGTAGCTGCTGCTGATGGCTGCAGCCGATATCATTTAGTTCAATAAAAGTTTAAAGACTAAAAGCAGAGTGGATTTGTTTCATTTCTTTGATGTTAACTTTCAACATGTTTTTACAAATGTGAATCTATTTCAATTCAAATGATGATGAATAATAAACGATCCATTATTTTAAAACTGGCAAACCTGACCAAGACACGGTTATTACTGAGATCTTACTGCAAAAAAGTCCAGAAAACGCAAAAAAAAAAACCAAAAAACCGGGTAAATAGCTAAAAAAAAAAGTGACCACAGACCACCTGCACCAAGTTAACATTAATTTGCAAGTTAAACTTAAACATTGTGTTGTTGGCTAATGTACTGTTAGCCTTCCTCTGCTCCTGGCCATGGCTCATATCATCCATTCTCTTTGTTAAAGTCACATCCATCCACCAACCTTATTCTCATCTTTATCAAATATCAAGTTAAACGAAGTCCAAACGGCATTGTTACTTTGTTTTCACGATATTATCCATCACTCAAGTTTTCTAACCACAATATTAAAGGTGGAGTCAGTGATTCTGGAGATTTGTCTTTTGACAAAATCACTTTTTGTCAATTTTGTGAATATATCCTCATGATCTGCTACCTGTCCTTACTGTGTTTTCGCTGCAAGTGTTAATACACAGCCTAGGCTCTGTAAACCAGTATGTAAACAAAGGGGTCATCGTAGCAATAGCAATAGCATCATGACTGTTTACAGAGCCTAGGCTGTGTTTAGACACTGGGCTTATTTCCAGCGTGCACACAGGTAGCAGATCATGAGGAGGAGGTATTGACTGATTTTGACAAAAAGTGATAATAACAAAAAAATAATTACAACGAACACTCTCCAGAATCACTGACTCCACCTTTGCAGTAAATGCATTTATTGGTCAGTATCATGTTCTGGTAAGATAATTCCGGCGTTCCAAATCTCATACTCTTTATTTTCTCTATTCTACATACTACAGCTGATCATAAAAATAATCTAGTTAGGATGCAGTATGCTACACTTGAGACATACTTTTACTCTCTTATTTCATCATAACATTGCGCCTTGATCTTGCCTCTTGCTTTTATATCCGTCTCATCGCTGGTTGTTTTCATACGGAGGCTTTGTCGATGTGACGTCACTTCACGTGCGCACCGGATTGTGGGTCAGAATCGCCCAAATAGGATGCAGTTTTCAACACTAAAAATCACGGACGGATGTAGTAGACATCCGGGTATTTCTAACCATACTAAATCTGGCCACAAGAATCAGGACATCCTAAATCTTTTTTTCTACCAAACTACATAGCAGATAGTATGGGGACTGGAACGCAGGGAAAGATCTCACAACTGTTACGCAACCGAGAGTCAGAGCAGAGAATCATCTCAGCCATTACTCTCTGTACTGAAGTCTGAAGGCTCACGCTCCAACTCACACACACACACACACACACACACACGCACACACACACACACACACACACACACACACACACACAGGCAAGCAGAGGCAACACACACACACACGCACACGCATGCACGCACGCACGCACGCAGGCAGGCAGGCAGGCACACACACACAGGCAAGCTAGGCACACACACACACACACACACACACACATACACACACACACACACACACACACACACACAACGCACACACAGGCAAGCATAGGCACACACACACACACAAACACACACACACACAGGCAAGCATAGGCACACACACACACACACAGGCAAGCAGAGGCACACACACACACATATACACACACACAACACACACACACACACACACACACACACACACACACACACACACACACACACACACACACACACACACACACACACACACACACACACACACTCTCTCTCTCTCTCTCTCTCTGTATTTCCTCTGTGGTTGAGGCAGAGACTCATTCACAGGCTGAGCGAGTCTGAAGCTGCGTCTCTGGAACCTGAAATCAAACCAAGGAAAGTTCATCTGATAATTAAACTAAAGTAAATAGTTCTTCACAGAGATGTATTCTCAGTACTGGGAGACGGCCCGGACACACACACCGGACTACAGGAGATACACAGTGAGTATTAGACACTTTATTAAGCTGCAGTCAGGACAGACAGACAGACAGACAGACAGACAGACAGACATACAGACAGACAGGCAGACAGACAGACAGACAGACAGACAGACAGACAGACAGACAGACAGACAGACAGACAGACAGACAGACAGGCAGACAGACAGACAGACAGACGGACAGACAGACTTTCATATTAAAACTATCAATATAACAGTAAGAACCAGGGTCAAAGATTAAAGATGAACTGTAGGAAAAAAATAAGACATTTATTTATGTGGTTAAGTTTTGCATGTTCTTCTTTTTTCCTGATTATTTGTTTTTGTTTTAAGTTCTTTATTTGAATTATATTTGTCGCTCATTTTTCATTGTAAGCAAACCTTGCATTTCTTTTCTTGTATTCTAAATTTTCAAATGTAATTTATTTTTAATTGATCAATCAGAACACAGGATTTATCAGTGCCGTGAAATAACTAAAAATAAATTATTATATTATATTATTATAGTTCAATCAATATCGTTAGTTTAGTACAGAGCAAACAGTTATCACAGACACTATACAACACTGTTTGCTGTCCCTCCCACACACACACACACACACACACACACACACACACACACACACACACACACACACACACACACACACACACACACACACACACACACCTTCTACCTATACTCTTCTGTTTTTGGTTCATTTGGTGAGCATGCAGTTCTGTGTTTCACCACTGGGTGGAGCTGTGTTGATCTGATGTTGTGTTCTCAGGTTGTGGAGGGCGAGTCTCCTCTGGCTCTGGGCTCAGTGTCACGACCAAACCCTGAAGGCAGCCAACTGGTGAGGGAGAGGTGTCAGGTTTATTGAAAAAATAAATAAAAATGTAATCAAAGGTGCTCCGAGGAACTTTCAGCTTGTATTAATTCTAGCGCCCCCCTTTGGACTAAAGCGGTAGTGTTGTTACCACGCCAGCTGTTGTTCCTGGGTGAGCGTAACTATATAAAAATAGCATTCTTTGCATTGATGGTCCCGTTTGCTGTTTCATATAATTTATGCTCGATGATGTTTTGTCCTCCTAACGAAGCCTTGGAGGCAGCGCTGCCTTGAGCTGCCTGGAAGGCCTTAACTCTAACCCTAACCCTAACCTTGACTGTTGTCCCCCCAACAGAGCCTTTCAGGCAGCGGCCTTCAAGGCACTGTTGTGAGGACAAAACACCAGACACTGTAATTTATGATCATCAGAGGAAAAATGAGACTGTTTCAGAAACATTTAAAAATTCCTCGTTGCACCTTTTCTATATGTTTTGTACTGTCTCTTGTTCAGCACTTTGGGCGACTGGTGTTGTTTTTAAATGTGCTATAGAAATACATTTGTCTTTTATTTTGAGTGATGCTATAGCTGTTTAAAATGATTTATTTTCACTCGTTGCAGGAGGATTTGGGCAGACTGTGTGCGCGCTGCCATGCCGTAGCCTCACAGCTGAGCTCACAGGCTGATGCTCTGGCCGATTCCACCGCCATGAAGGTCAGAAACACACAACACACTCTCAGCCAATGGGAGAAGAGTTAGGCTAAGGGGGCGGGGTTTATATTCACTGTGAGGAGCAAAGAGGCGGGACAAACTAATGCAGAGTGAGAATCAAGTAACACAAGTTTTATAGGTGGAGAATTTTTACTTGTTGTCCTAAATCACTGAATACTTCCTGACGATCCGCTATGCGTAGGTAGGGTAAGTGCGCTGGAGAAAAAAAATCCAGTGTTAATTAATAAACAGTGTCATGTCATGTACAGTTAAAGGTGAAGTAAGCGGTTTATTTATGTTAATATAAGTGTTAAATCGCTCTTTATTCATACAGTGATCACTTACATAATGTGCGCGTTTCATAAAGCCGAACTGCTACGCGTAAGTGCGCTGAAAAAAAATAATACAGTGTTCATGTCATGTACAGTTAAAGTAGAGCATATAGCATAGCATATAGCATTTCATTTAGCATAGCAGCATATAGCATAGCACGCCCTAGTGGTTTTGTTGTGGAATTTGTTCTACTGAAAATGCAGGTTTTTTATTGGTCCTGTTTGATCACATGGTTCAGGTGATATTTCCTGTCGGCCATTTTGTCTGTTGACTTGTTTTGAAATGTGAAATTTAAGTCTCGAGTTTAACCCCGACAGTGTTGAGCCTGAGAGAAGCTTCGTTTGTAAGTTTATTTTCTACATTTTAAACCTGCAGTGTGTAGAATTTTGGGTTTTATTTCCTAGCAGATTTTGCAGAAAGTGATTATAATATCCATAAGTACATTTAATTTAGTGCATAATAGCTGAAACATTTTTTTTTTAATTATTATTTTTTCCCTTAGAAAGGGTC